>PVLC010002168.1:92692-120858 GCA_004027655.1 Graphiurus murinus | reverse complement strand
ACATTTACCACCTTGTGATTTTAACAAGTTATACAACTATTCCAACCCTCAGTTTTTTAATATGTAAAAATGGGGACAATAATTGTGTTAACCTTAATAAGTATACATAAGTATGTGGTAAGACTCATAATATGGTCAGACCTATTACATACTTGAGTTTTTAATTATTATAATATTTTCATTTACTTGGAGTCCTATTCTATTTATAAGGATTACTGTGACTATCAAATGAGAGAATATGGCAGTTCAAACACTTTATATAACTATTTAGACATGAGTAAATATTATTCACATTATAAAATACCCTAGTCCTAGCAAGATGATTGTACAGAGGAGATTCAAAGGAATATGTTCTTAAAAACAATTTATAAAAATAAGTGTAAGGCTGGGCATTGTGGTACATGCTTGTAATCCCAGTACTTGAGAGGCTGAGACAGGAGAATCACAGGTTCAAGACAATCCTCAGCAATTTAGCAAGGGCCTCAGCAACTTATCGAGAAGCTGTTTCAAAAACAATAAATAAAGTAGGGATGTGGGTGTAGCTAAGAGGTAGAATGTGCCCCGAGTTCAATTCTCAATACCAAGAAAAATAAAAAGAGCATAAATATCAAAAACTACATTGAAAATCAATATTGCTAATTATACCATAAGCATGGTAAATTTTGTTGGTCCAAAGCACTACTGATTGAGATAGGACTTGTTTTCCATTTTGAATATTAAGGTGAATCAGATTTTTATGAGACATGAAATTAAATAATTGCTGTTAAGTCACAGGTAAATTGGCGCCATATCAAATGGACTTCTTGATTCTGGGAAACCTGAAAATAATGATTAACAGTGAAGAAAAATATTGCTGAATAATTACCACATTTCAGCATCTGTATCCCCTTTTTACTAATATTTTTACTACTTGCACTCCCATATTTCTTGTACATATTTCTCTCATTTAATTTTACCTCTTCAAACACATGCACAAGTTTAGTTGTTTAGAAAACAAATTAAACCAAACCCTAGTATGAAAATACTGATGTTAATAAATCTCCACATTGCTGAGTTGTTACATGATTTAAATCTGCTTAAATCACCCCTTCTGTTTTGAAATTTTAAAATGAAATTTTATGACAGTTAAAAGTGACACTTGATTTTTTTGTTGTTTCTTTCAATTTCACATTCTTGAAGGTCCTGTTGATATAGCATGAAAAGGGGAGAATTGGTAAAAGTTAAGTCATACTGAAGGCTTTTTCCTTAAATCGCTGAGGTACCACTTCACAAAAATGATGTTGACCTGTCAGTTACACCTCCTTGTCTCTGTGGGTATGCCTCCATTTTGCAGGTGAGATATACATATTGGCATGTATTAAAATAGTCTGAATCAAATTATCATCTCGTTGAGATGGGGATGTAGCAAGGGGATGTCTCCATGACTCAAAATTCCTCAGAGAGGAACTGCAGTGTCAAACTTGTGATATGGTGTCAAGATGAAATATGCTTTGAATTTTATTAATAGTATGGAGCATATTTCACTCCTCATTCAAGTGTCATGCTAGAGCTAGGTGAGCGTTGCCAATATAAGCTGATGGAGATCAACACTTTTTTGACACTCCTGCTACCAAGTGCCTATAAAATGTTTACACCTATAATTGTGTCACATTATGTTAATTAAGTACTGGGAAGACACTAGTAAGTTGAAGTATTCAAAAAGTGTATTTCTCAGAATCTCTTGGGGGCTCTTCAAGTTAGGCACTTGAGGGGACCTTTTACCCTCTACCAAGTACCATCAACATACAATATCTTAAGGTGTCATCATGTTCTTAATTTAATTTTTAAAAAGTAAGCAGCGGGAAAGCAAACTCATTTAAATTCTTGATCATACATATAGATTGTTAAGGGTTTTACTTGCCAATAGTTTTTTATTAGCTCAGTTGTACCAATATTAGGAATGTTTATTTTATATAAAGTTTGTGTGTGTATTGTATAATTCAAGCACAGTTCAGAGTTTTCAACAACCTGAGCCACTGCTAGATGTTAACAATAAATCAGATGTGATTGTGAGTCAGGAAGAAAATGAAATAAAATACTGGCTCCTCGGAGAGATTTTTTTTCTCCCTAACTCCACTCTTGGGTCAAAATAAATAGTTTTTTTTCTGAATGTCATTACAACTACAATGACTTCTCAATTTTATGTGAGAATATTCTACTTTCAGGAATATAGATAACAATCCTTGAGTTCCCAAATTCTGACCATATTCTATTAAAATCATTTTTCCACTTTTCTGTTAGACTGTGTTTAATCCTTTGTGTCAATGTGCTGAGGAAGATAGTAAAGATATATCTGAACTTTGCCTTAAACTTCTTTAATCTTTTTTTAAGCTCTCATTCATGTAACACAGCTTCAGCAATCTGATTTCAACACCCCATCTCCCAGGGGAAAAATGCTAAGATTTCCAAGTTCAGAGACCAGTGTGAAACTGGTTCTCCTCAACTAAAAGGTATTTAATTCTAACCACAGATTCTCCACAGTGCCTCCTGGAGGCCTTTCAAGTCTTTTGAATTCCAATGGTAGTAAAGAGGTCTTTTGTAGAGGGTAAAGGGTCCTAGAGCTGAGGGGATTGGTAATGACATACGGCACAGGTGGTCACAGAGGATTTTTATCTGGTATAGGAAAAAAAAAAAAAAAAAAAAAACTCTTACAAGGGCAACAGAGCCACCAAGAACATATTTGCCCAAAACCTTTGTTCTTTGTGCCAACCACAAGTACAACTCTGCAACCATTTTAAATTGTTTCATTTTCAAGCCCCTTAATGATGTGGGATTCAACTATGGAAGAGACCAACCGATCCTGAGTATTCTGCCATGTCCCTTAGCCTTCATACAGTGCAAATGGATGAATAAATCTCTCTAGAAGTTCTTGCTTGCAGGCTTGAGAGCCTATTCCTGGCCCTCGTCTCTTCTCCCCCAATTCCAAGAGTGCTCTCCAGTGTCAAGTAGTTCTGAATCATTTTGCCTGTAAACAACGAACCCCACCATGTCCAACCATTCCTCACTGTTTCCATTCAACATCCCTCATCTCAGCTAAAAGTCATTTTATCTCATGCCCCTTTGGTGCACTTCTAATCGTTTTTTGCACAAGAAAAGATGTATTCCGTGAAACTCGGCTTCAAAATAAAGAATAAAAAATAGGGCTGGGGGTGTAGCTCAGAGGTAGAATGCTCCTGAGTTCAATCCCCAGTACCACAAAAAAAAAAAAAAAGAAAAAGAAAAGATGTATTCCAATAGCAGTGATATTCCCAGGCCTAAGGATATCTGCTGGCAGATGGAGAGCAAGTCAGAGTTCTCTAGGCCTGAACTGACAATTAAAACATCTAGCCCAGATTGGTGGTGATTACTGTCTACCAGTTATCCAAGGGCTTTATGACCCAAGCTGATGGTGACAGTCCATGCCCTGGCAACAAAACCAAATCACATTGAAGTGCATACTTGATAAAGAGCCTTTCATTTATGTGAACAGCTTTAGCAATTAGTTCCTTTGTTACAGAAAGAACAAGAGAGTGATAAACTGGACTAGTATCTTATGACAAAATGGTAGAATGATTTTTTTTAAAGCCTAGCCCTCTAGAACAAAGATAAAAATTAGTATCATCCTCATGAGCAATACATTGAACTGAACTACTGATCACCTTTTACATAAAAGAATATCATGCTGCATTGAGGTAAACGTCATGAGTACATTCAATATCTTAATATAGGTTCAGTTCCCTTTTTCTGGAAATATGTTAGACCATTTGATTGTTATTCCTACAACTACTGCTACTGGATGATAGTCTCTATAGGGCAGAAACAATCACCTTGACCAACTTAGGTATTTCAACATTGTACATTTTTCCCTTTGGAAACGTGTAATTTCTCATTAAAAAAAAAAAAAAGAATTTCTGTTGTTCATTGCACTTTGAGTCAGTAACAGTTTTAAGGGATCATCTTATAAGACAGATATCTTTCTAACTGTCTGACAAAGTAAAAACCAGGCAACAACATAGAAAGGGAAATATTAAATAATAAAAATCAGTTTAATAGATGAAACATTGGACTGCTCACTCAACTTTCTAGGGTATTAATCTCTACAACCATGTCAGAAGCCAAGGAAATGTCATTTAAAAGGCAATGACAATCAGGTATCTTAAGGAGACACAGGAGCTCCCAGTGGCCTAAGATGAACAATTTGAGGAAAAAAATAAAAAGATAATTAGCACTGGATTATAACTCAAAGCATAAAACAAATATCCATCAGTTCATGTTAATATAAATGATTGAATAAATAATAAATAAAAGGAGGAAGATACAAATTTTCTATGCAAAAGAATTCCAAATAATCTTTATAGATACATCATGCTCAAGGAAATGGAGCATTGGAGCATAACTGTTCACTTAATAAGTGGGGGCTGTTCTTAGGGACTTCCTTCCAAAAGTAAATAGGAAAAATCACCTTATAGTGCAGAGACATGACGAAACCTACTTCAGCCAGATGACCAAGGTCAACACCATCAGTGATAGATCATGCTGATAATATACATCCTTGATATCATGCAATGAAATGGTTTTTCTCCCCCAAACCCAAAACCCTAGTCAAATCAGGATTAAAGCATCACACAAACTCCATTTGAAGGATATCCCACAAGTTCATCGAAAACAAGGAATACTTTAGAAGCTGTCACAGTCAAAAGCCTAAGGAGATATCACTACTACATGTAATGTGGTACCCCAGATGGGATCTTGGAAAAAAGTAAGGACCTAAGAAAATCTGAATTAGGTGTGGACTTAAAACAATATCTTAATATCTTGTTATTATTTGCCATATTAACATATTATATAATATTAAGGGGAAATTGGTGTGGGATTTATGGGAGCTCTCTGTAATATCATCACATTTTTTCTATAAATCTAAAACTTCTAAAATATTTCATCTCTACAATCCACAGAATTTGCCTGCAATTTACTTCTACCATAATGCTAGCTCTATCTTAACTAAGTCAGCTTAATTTCTATAACAAATTCATGCTTACACACACACACACACACACACACACACACACACACACACAGAGAGATACCGTGTTATGATCTATAGAACTAAACATAATTCTTGTTCTCCTGCCTTCTATAAAGTTAGGCATAACCCTTTTAATTTCCCTGGCCAATGAAACATGAGAAGAAATGAATGCATCACTTTCAGGTGTGAAATTTAATATCTAGGGCCAATTCACCGCATTCCCTTCCCCATGCCACAGTGGTTGGTAGTAGAAACACAGTTGAAATATCTTCTCCACAGTCCGATTCCCTGAGTATCTACAATGAGCAGCTCTCCCTGCTGTCTTATATTAGGAGAAAAATAGACTCTGATGAGAATTTGGGATCGTTATTACAGCCTATCTTGACCATCCTGGCCAATACATATGTGCTCATATACCCATCACTTGATAGCACTACAACTCTCAAAAAGCACAGCAGAAAGTTAAGACTTTAGGGAACATGTGTTTATCACAATAGACTTATATTATAGGAGTAAAACAAGCACTCTAGCTAGAATTAGAATAGGAATAGGAATGGGTTATTTACATGTTTGGCTTGCTGCCAATTTAGAATCTTTAAACCCTTTTTAGCCATTCTCTTACATTGTAGCTATGCAGAGCTATCTGACTATGAACAGGAAGATACTTCCTGCTGTAGTTGGTATTGGGTTCTACAAGTAGATTGAGGGTTAAATTCACTGTGTCTGGAGATATTTGAGAGTTTGCTCTCTTATCAAGGCACTCTTAATATCAGTTATTTTTTTTTTCCCTAATGAGAAAGGACCAGTAACGCAGCTGATTTTTTTTTGAGAAGATAAATGTTTCCCAAAAAGAAAAATCTTGAAAACACATCCAGCAATAAAGCTGTGGGAATATTCATTTTTTATAACATAATTTTAAGAGGAAAACAATCTTTTATGGTCCTTATAAATAGGTTAGTTAGGTATTCCTTCCACACTGATATACATTAAAAAACATAAAAATTGTTGTAGAGAAATAGACTAATGATTCTCTCGAGGATGTATAAAACCTCCATACTGCACTTGATATTGCAGTACTCAGGGGGACCAAGAAAGGACAATTGCTTCATTTACCCTCTCAGTTTGTGCAGGAACCATTAGGATTTTAGGACTTCAAGGCCCTCAACCAGACCCTAGTCATGGCCCCAAGTTTCCTCTGTCAATGACTTCTTCCAACACTGAGTTCTAAAATCAAATTTTGTTTTATTTAAAGTATATTTGACAATTTAAGCCAGGTGTGGTGGCACATACCTGTAATACCAGTATTCAGGAGGCTAAGACAGATGGATCAGAGTTTCAAAGCCAGCCTCGGCAATTTAGCAAGACTCTTAGCAACCTAGTAAGACCCTGTTTCAAAGTAGAAAATTCAAAAAAAGATAGGGATAGAGCTCTGAGATAGAGTGCCTCTGGGCTCAATACCCCCAGCACTACTAAAAGAAAAAAATATCACTGGGCCTAGGGAATTTAGTAATTATCACATAAACTGTTCTTTCTTAAAAATATAATACAGAATCTACCAGATTCCTTTCTAAACTATTCTTTTTAAAACTTATTGTTTAAATATCTTCTTCAAAACAGAATCAAAAGGTATTACAGCCCCTGACTTATTTTTCATGAGTATATTTTCACATATATGTATTTCGTATTATATACATATAATATGCTATAACACTATCACTCTACTCATTTGAATAATCTTATTTAAATGAGTCTGGCAAAGTATTTTGATTGCTTCTGTAACTGTGGATTCATCAACTTCATGTTTACTTGAAATAGTGGAAGAAACGGAGAAACTGCTTGCTTATCCACAGACTGGTTTAACCATATAATCATGGCTGACATTGGACAAAGATTGAAGCTAGGACAGAAATTGTTTCCAAAGGAAGCAGAAAAAAGATTTTCAATGGAGCCAAATATTAAGAATTGATACTTTTAAAAGATATGAGGTTTTTATTACAATTAAATAGAAATATACATAGGACAAACATTTTAGATAACAATATAAAAAGAAGGTAATTGCGTTTGAGTGGTAGGATTAGAGAAATATGGTTTTAATGTGTTATTACTGATAAAGTATTCTAATGAAAATAAGTTAATCAACAAGGACAATAGAAAATACAGAAAAAGACAAAATATCCAAAATTTTAAACATTTACAAATAAAACTTCTTTTCCTTAGCACCTTAAACTCCTTAAAAATAACCAAATAGCATTTTTTTTCTTCTCAAAAATCCATTTAAAATTGAATACATAACACCCAGGCATCCCACTGAGTTCATCTTTTCTTTTGAAAACTGCCATGTATACTTTAAGTAGTCAGGGTCTAGATGTTATGGTTGGGTTTATAATCTTCAACAACACACTTCTTATTTCTTACAGGAAAATCATTTTCCACAATGACTCACTGACACTTCTCCCTCTAATCATCATTTCTGCAGCACTTAGGTACAGGATCCAGTGTCCTCTCCTTGGATGCCGACAGAATGACAATGAATGAGCCCCCTGAGCTGATAGAGACACTGAGAGAAACCATGTTAGCATGCCGTGACTGCAAAGATTAGGCCCAAGGCCTGCTTCACAAGTCAGACGCTAGAAGGCTCCAGGCAGCAGAGAGGGCAAGACACAAGTATGGCTTATCGAGAATGCAAGGATAACCTGAGAAGGAACTATAACCTAGGAAATATCTGGAGAAGTAGATTTCCAGAGACCCCACCGCTAGGGCTTTCATCAAGCAGAACACTGCCTGTGTTTGTCTTTGAGATTCATGGGGAGGGAGGAAGTGAATAGCTCATCATACGTTGTCTCTTCAACTTGTGATGTGATCTCAACCCTGTCACACATTCTGATACTTAAAGGAAAAAATAATAAAAAAATTTAAAAGCATCCCGGACAATCTACTGGGATTCAGTTCAAAATGGTGAAACATAACATTTTAAAGACCTTAAAATTTTTGACCCATTTTAACACTCTGATGGCTATGACGTGTGTCAACTTGACTGGGCCTAAGGGTACCCAGACGGTTGACCAAATGATATTCTGGGTGTTTTGTGTGTGTGTGTGTGTAGGCATTTGGGGATGAGATCAACTTTGATATCAATAGACTGTCTAAAGCAGATTGCCCTCCAAAATATGAGTGGGCTCTGTTCAATCAGTTGAAGACCTAAGTAAAAGGGATGACCCTCCTAATTAACAGAGAACTTTCTCTGCCTGACAGTCCTCAAACCAGGAAACTGACTTATCTCTTGTTTCAAACAGAAACCTCAGTTCTCCACAGGTCATGAGCTCGTCATCCTTCAGTCCAGACTACATCATCAGTTTCCCTGATTCTGGGCCTTCAGAACCAACCAAACAACTAAACTATTGTGTCTCATCTGGTCTCTAGCCTGCTGATTTGCCCTGCAGATTCTGAGACATGTCAGCCCCCATAATCATAAGAGATAATTCCTTCCAATAACTCTCTAAAAATATATATTTATCTCCTGTTGGTTCTGTTTCTCTGGGGAGTCCTCACTAATACAGAAACCTTTGTGCAGGAGGAGTTTGGCCTTCCAATTTTACAGATGTGTTGGGCAGTATCTGGATATACAGTGGACAAAATCTTGTTTCACTGAGTTGGATATAATCATTGAAGGCTCAGTTTTGAGGAATAGGGTGGTTAGTTTAAAAGCCAAACAAGCTATGCTCATAGACAAATCCAGAAGATCTCTTCTAAGTTGTAAGTTCTTTCAGAAATTATAACACAAATTGAAAAATCACAAATTTCTCTATTTATACTTAGCCGGTAATATTCATTTCTCTGCCCCTTAGTCCCTTGAATTGTCTATAAATCTGCAGAGAGTTACTTAGACAGTAACATCTCTGCAAAAAGTTCATGACCATCAAGAACAGAAATCAAACCACTCAAGTTTTATGGGAAGGAGTAATTCTGTTTGAATTAATATTATTCCCAACACTATTTGAGATGAAGAGAGGTCACAAACTCTAAATACAATGTATTATCTGCAACTCATTGATCAGTCTCAAGGAGTCCTGAGTTAGGTTCAACCTTTAAAATCCCTTAAATGGAAACATTTTTTCCATATCAGACATGAATACTAAGAATTGGGGGGTAGGGGAGTATTAATATAAAATATTTGTTAGTGATTAAGAATCAATATAAAAGTATATTTATCAGCCATGCATGGTGGTGCTAAGACAGGAGGACAATCTCAGCAAGTAGTAAAACTCTCATCAATCCAGCAAGACCCTGTTTCAAAATAATTAAGATAGGGCTGGGAGTGTAACTTAGAGGTACAATCCTTAGTACCATAAGAAAAAGAAAAAGTATATTTATCAAAAATGTTGTTTAAGAAAATATCATTCAGCCGGGCATGGTGGCTCACACTTGTAATCTCAGCATTTGGGAAGCTGAGACTGGAGGATCCAGGTTCGCAGCCAGCTTCAGCTACCTAGTGAGGCACTCCGCAACTTGATGAGACTCTGTTAAAATAAAGAATAAAAATAAATAAATAAATAAAAATAGGGCTGGGAGTGTAGCTTGGAGGTAGAATGCTCCTGTGTTCGATCCCCAGTAACACACACACACACACACACACACACACACACACACAGAGAAAATATCATTCATTCTCAGAGCACTAAAGAAAATGAAGCAGTTAGAAAGACTGAAGTAGAACTTTGCAGCCCTTATTTGGAAGTTGAGTCAATTTCTAATAGCTGAGACACATGTCAGAAATATTATGCCCTGAATAAAGGGATCACAAATGAAAGCAGCCTTTAGATAGCAAAAGTTCCCTATACCATGGGTCTGGCAGAGTATCAGAGGCAGAAATAATCTGATGCAGAATCTGTTAGCTGTTCTCAGAAGGATCTTTGTTCAGTGTTTGGATGGATTTCACCAATTTCTGGTCCCGGGGATGTCAATAGCACACAGAGACAAAAAAATATATAGATAATCCAGCAGAGACAGGAAAAACTAGGCAGAGTTATGATTTTTCTGATGATCTAGTCCAAAAGGAAGAAAATTTTTGCCCATCCTGATAAATATAACCTTAATTGTAAGAACTACATGATCCAGTGGTTGTAACCTCACTTGAGGTTACAACCTTTCTATAACCTTTCTATAACAACTTGAGCAGGTTTTTAAGTAGCTATAATTTCTCCAAATTTATGATTTCTCAGAATTTTTGGTTCAGTGATAATCAATTTTAGTATCATTCATTTAATAATTAGCCCATAATTCAGTCCCAATCCAAGTCAGTTCCAAGGCAACCTGTGTAATTTAAAGTAGCAAAAAAGTCTGAAAATGTTATAAGTCTTTACAAGCAAAAATCAGTATTTCTATTTCCCTTGTGTTTATTTTTCCCATTTAAAAATAGTATTAACATTATTTGAGCCAAGCATGGTGACGCATGCTTGTGATCCCTGTACTTGGGAGGCTGATACAGGAAAATCAATGGTTCGAGACCAGCCTAGGCAACTTGGTGAAGCCCTCTGCAACTTAGTGAGACCGTGTTTCAAACTAAAAAATAAAATAGGCATTGAGTGTAGCTCAAAGGCAGAATGCCTCTCAATCCCCAGTACCAAGAAGAAAAAAAAAAAAAAAAAAAAGATTATTTGGTTTATTTTTACTTTACTTATGGCCCATTTGATCTATCCATAGCTACTTTTACCTTTCAGGTCTGATTTGCCTTTCCAAGTCTTCAAAGGATAGTGTTTAATGGAAAAGCAGATAATAGAAATAGATGATAGAAAGCCAAAAAATAACTGGGACTGAGGGAAATTTTGTCATTCTATTTGTTTTCTTTGCCATTAGAAACCAAAATTTTTAAAAGGGGAGAGAAGGAGCCAAAAGTTTTAAAGGGGAGAGAAGGAACTACATTTGAAAATCAAATAATAAAATTCTAACTCTATCTTTACCAGGCTATGCAAAATACGTAAATTCTCTGATTCTCAGTTTCCACATCTGAAAAATGAAGAAAATTAAACCAATCTTACATATAATATGTAAAATACCAAGCAGAAGAATGTAGAATGTATTAAATAGTGGAAAGAAGTCACAGCCTTCTAATATCCTTTCTGTTATTTACATTACTAGTCTCCTACTAACAAAGTTAACCTCATTCAGTTCCTCAGCAAGTATGGTATTACAGTTAGACATAAAATGTCTCTTAAAGAACTCATTTGTTAGTGTTTAGACCTGATGTAATTGAGGGTTGTAATCCATTGCAATGGATTTATCCAGGTTATGACCCAGGCCAGTAGGATATGGCTGGAGGTGGGTCCCTGGGGGTGTGGCCTTGGGGATTATATCAATGGTTCCTCCTCCCCCTGCTCCTGCTTTCTTGCTTCTGGTCTCCTGATGTGAGAAGCAGAACCCATGTACTCTCCTCTCTCCTCCTCCCACCACCATGCCCTAAGATCCATCGTCCCAAGCTTCACATGGATTGAACCCCAATCTGTAAGAAAATAAATCTTTCCTCTAAGTTACATGGTCAAGTCTTGAGATTATGGCTGTAAGAATGCTGACAGATACATGTGGTAAGCCAAATAATTGAAGCTATCCACACACCATTTCCTAGAACTTCTGAATAGGACACTGAACATGGTAAAAAGGGTCCTTGCAGGAAGCATCTGGTTCTATACTGCACTGGATTCACAGTGCTGCTATTTTTGAAAATCATCACAATATCAGTGGTATAAAACAATGCAAACTTATTATCTTACAGTTCTGGAAGCCATAAGTCCAAAATTGGTCTCTCCAGGTATTATCAGGGCCTAGTTGCTTTCTGGCTGTTCTACTGGGGAATCCCATGCCATCTCCAGATTCTGGAGATGCCAACATTCCCTGGTTATGGCCCCCTTCCATCTTCAATGCTACAATGGCTGGTGGTACTCTCACATCTCATTACTCTGATGCTGCGTTTTCTGCACTTAAAGACCCTCATGATTAAAATGGACCTACCTAGATAATCCACGCTACTCTTGCTATTTTAAAGCAAGCGAATGAGTAAACTTGATTTCATCTGTGTCCTCAATTCCCCTTCGCTATGCAATTTAACATATTCATAGGTTCCAGGGATTAGGACTTGGACATCTTTGAGAGATGATTATTATTATGCTTACCATAAAAACCTTAAAATAAGGGGATTATCATGGATTATCTGCAGGGGAGGAGGATGGTTAATGCAGCCACATGAGCCCTAAAAGTAGAGGAGAAAAGAGAAAGGTAGAAGTGTCGGAAAGATGCAATGACAAGAAAGGTAGAAGAGATTCCCGTTCCACTCACCTTCGATAGTCTAGAAGATGGAGGAAGGAAGGAGATATGCATGGGGGCATGGATGAAGAAAGCCTTTAGAAGCTGGAGACAGCCCTTAACTGACAGCCAGCAAGGAGTAAGGACGACAAGCCTAGAGTCACAAGGAACTGAATCCTGCCAATAACCTAAATGTGTCTCCCTAAAGAAACATGGCCCTGTCAACACTTTGATTTTAACCCAGTGAGATCTGAGTTAGACTTTTGACCCATATCACTATAGGGTAATAAATTTGTACTCTTTTAAGTCACTACATATTTGGTAATTTGTATGACATCAATAGAAAATGAATACAGACAATACCCACTGATGCCTAATATATTCTATGTAGTTGCCTTGGAAACTACAAAAAACAAACAGAAAACAGCATCCTCATGGTCTTTGCCCTCAATGAGTTTACAAGATATATATATATATATATATATATATATATATATATATATATATATATATATAAATCATTAAGACTGGGTTTGTTTTGTTTTGTTTTGTTTTGTTTTTTTGCAGATTGAACTCAGGGGCATTCTACCTCCGAGCTACACCCACCCCCAGCCCTATTTTTTATTCTTTATTTTGAAACAGGGTCTCACTAAGTTGCGGAATGCCTCACTAGGTAGCTGAGGCTGGCCTCGAACCCGGATCCTCCGGTCTCAGCCTCCCAAATGCTGGTATTACAAGCGTGCGCCACCATGCCTGGCTGTTATGACTGTCTTATTCTAGTCATGAGCTTCTTTGGCTCCATGCTGGTCCCTATAATTTCTGCCTTCTCCCTTGTAAGTATACATTCTTCTATTTAATAGATACATATGAATCAACCAGTACAGCAGGTATCTTGCCACATATCCGAGGTTTAAAAAGAGGTGACACACAATTTCCAAACTCCTGGAGCTCACAGTATAGTGGGACAGAAATTTATATTTTAAATTACACAAATTGGTTGCCTTAGTTTTCTATAATAAAGTACCATAGACTAGATGGCTTAAAAACAACAGAAATTTATTTCTCACAGTTCTAGAGGTCTGCAGTCAGGGGACCAGCATGGTTAAGTTTCAGTGAGGTCTCTATTTTGTATGCAATCTTCTCTTGGATACTCACATGGCAGAAACTGAGTCAGAGAGTTCCTTAGGTTCCTTTTATAAGACTACTAATCCCATTCATGAGTACTCCATCCTCCTGATGTAATTCTCTCCTCAAAGTACCACCACCTAATACCGTCACATCAGGGGTTGGATTTCAACATAGGAATTTTGGGATATGTAATGGTTAATTTTATGCATCAACTTATCTGGACAAAGAGGTGCCCAGATAGCTGGTATAACATTATTTCTGGGTGTACCTGTGAGAGTGTTTCCAGGAGAGATTAACAGTTAAGTCTGCAGACTAAATAAAGAAGATCCAGGGCCAGCAATGTAGGTGAGTGTCATCCAATGTTCAATCAAATAGAACAAACAGGTGGAGGAAAGGTGAATTCTCTCTCTTCTTGAGCTGATAATAAGTCCATCTTCTCCTGCTCTTGAGCATTTTAGCTCCTGGATCTTGGGCATTCACACTTTGGGACTTACACAAGCACCCGCCCCTGGTACTCAAGCCTTTAGACTCAGAGTTAGACCATCAGCTCCCTCCATTCTCAGGCTGCCCAACTCAGGCTGAATTATACCATGGGCTTTCCAGTCTGCAGGAAGCAGATGGTAGAAATTCTTGGCTTCTATAATCCATCATGTGATCCAATTCCTATGATTTCTCTCAATAGATGTAGATATAGATATATCCTATTGTTTTGTTTCACTGAAGAACACTGGCAAATACAAGAAAACACAGACATTCAGTAGTGAAATTAAGGTGATCTCAGGAATACAGCTTAAATTTTACTCCAAATTTCACTCATCTGCCTGGCCCAAAAATCAATGCCACCATCTGCCACTGACCTGGGTTCATAGATTTCTTGCCTCCAGGCTCAGTCCGTGAGCTTATGTTGTTCTAATGGTCTGCCACCACTGTTCTAGTTTTAGGATCATAACACCAACCAAGATTTTGCTTCAACTATTTAGGCATTTCAAAGGACTGAATGCTTGTGTCTCCCAAGGATTCCTTTCTTTGAGCCTGGCATGGTACTGCATGCCTGTAATCCCACTATTTGGGAGGGTGAGACAGAAGGAATACAAGTTTGAGGCCAGCCTCAGCAACTTAGACACTGTTTCAAAATTTAAAAAAAATAAAATAGACTGGAGTGGAGCTTGGATATAGAATGCCCATGGGTTCAACCACCAGTAACAAAAAGAAAAAAAAATATTCCTATTTTCAAATCCTAATCCTCATAATAATGGTGTTAGGAGATGGGCTTTGGAGGCTTGCAGGATTAGGTCATGAAGATGGAGATATCAGGCAAACCAAATTTTAGAGACACTTTCCAACCAACTGACCAGTACCTTGGAAAAGTAATGTATTATTACGAAAGACTCAGAATCTGTCACAGATCAGAGAAGACTAAAAAAAATAAAATAAAAATGAAAGGCACTGGAGATTCCAGGTTTGGATTCTGGAGCAGAAAAAGGATGTTAAAAAAAATAGCCAGACACAGTATCATATACCTGTAATCCCAGCTATTCAGGAGGCCTAGGAAGGAGGATTGCACTTTTGAGGCCAGCCTGGGCAGCTTAACAAGACCCTGTTTTAAAAGGGGTGAGGGGTTAAGGATGTATCTCAGTGGTAGATCACCCCTGGGTTCAAACCTAAGTATGAAAGAAAGAAGAGAGAAAGGAGAAGGAAGAAAGGGAAAGAAGGAAGGAAGGGAAGGAAGGGAGAAAGGAAGGAAGGAAGGGAAGGAGGGAGGGAAGGAGGGAGGGAAGGAGGGAGGGAAGGAGGGAGGGAAGGAAGGGAAGAGAAGGAAGGGAAGGAGGGAAAGCAAGTGAAGAGGTAGGAATAGAGCTCAGTGATAGAGGCTTGCCTGGCATGCATGAAGCCCTGGGTCCAATCCCCAGTACTACCAAAAAATAAAAATAAAAATAAAATCTAGTATAATTTGAATAATCTTAAACTCCAATACATCTGAATATAATAGAATTCATTTAATAACATTATAGCAATTTTAATTTTCTGGTTTTGATTATTGTGCCATGGTTTTGTAAATTCTTAAAATTAGGGGAAGCTGAGTGAAGAGTATATATAAACTGCTTATACTGTTTTTGCAAATGCTCTGTAAATCTAAAATTGCCTAAAAATAAAAGGCTAATAAAATCAATTCTATCTGGAGTTAGAGACTCCCAGGTAGATTTCCATAAAAGTTGTTCTCCCTTCTATTGTCATACTGATGTTTGAGTGTCTCAAAAATCTTCTGCCCAAAGTGGCCAATTAGGGATGAACAGGAGGCTCAGGCAGGAGACTGGTGAAAGGCTTTGATTGAGTGGACGGGGGAAGCTGGGAACTGAATTGAGACAGGCCTGCTAATTTCACTCCGACCACCTGCCTGGTCTGATACAAGCCAGTGACCTAAACATGATGGGCCATTACCAGCCTTCTGCTGGCATTCCGAAATGACTACATAGGAGACAAATTTGGGGATGCCGAGATTTGCAAATGACATAAGATTGCAAATGGCATGAGAGCAGCAGAGGAGTAATGACTTTTCATGAGCACTCTGTGACACCTCGCACACATACACACAGTCACCAGGAGCTACACTACATGAATTAACAGGACTATTCACCCAAAATAAAACTTTTTCTTAATAAGTTGTGACATACAATGAGATGCATTATAAAAAAAAAACCAAAAAACAAAAACAAAAGCTCTTTCTAAATAGAACCTTTTATCACGTTTCCTGAGGCAATAGAATGGAAACTTTAATACAACAATTATTTCCTAGTTTGCTCTTTTTCTGTCAAGCATGCAACTGCTTTTCTTTTCTTCGGAAGCAGCTTATATTATGATGAGTGAAAGGAGAGAAAGAAAAGGGCTATGATCATGTCAACCACAACTGAACAAATACATTTATTAAGAAGAACTCCCACCAGAAATCCCAGGAGCCTCACAAAGTCTCTTGCTTTTTTTGTACACTAATACTATTATAAACTGAAACGTCCCTCTCTTTTATTTTAAATTATTGTCATCGTCCCCCGTGCATGTACCAACCAGTGATTTACAGTGCCGGATGATAATACACTAGTAAGTTTGGTATTTTAATGGCTATAATAGCTGTAATAAAGAAATTAAATCAGATGTCATATGCAGAATGTACATTTTTTTCCACTAACAATAAATTGAGTTATAGCAGGCTAAATATTAGAAAGCAAAATATATATCCATTTGCAGTTGCAAATGCCTGCTGAAATTGTTGTAAGATAAGCAGAAGAGAAACTGAACATGGTGATATACCCCTGTAAACCCAGTACTTGGGAGGCTAAGACAGGAGGATTGCAGGTTCAAGGCCAACCTCAGCAATTTGGCAAGTCCTTCAGCAACTTAGCAAGAGCCTGCTTCAAAACTAAAATTAAAGGAGGGATGTAGCTTACAGGTAGAATGTCCCTGGGTTCAATCCCAGTATCATACAAATAAATAAATGCAGAAGAGACTAGAGATAGTAGAGGAGCAAAGTTCTTGTTTACTCTAACATGGATCATTTTCCTGATTCTTTCGACTTCATCCTTTATGACTCATCACTCTAAACTTTATCCTGAAGGGGACTATGTTACACCCTTTCCCTTCTCTGGTCCAGCCAAAAATCCTAGAACCCTGGTCCATAATTGTAATATGCATATAATTTCCCACGGTTGATGAATATAACACACCATGAGTAAACAGCAGGGTGGGGACTAAATGGAAAACTCATTTGTTAGTTTTCCCACTTGGAGGTGGTTATTTTTTAAATTACGGATATTGGACACTGTAGGAGTGCCCCTTTCTTACACACTCAAGCACTCTGCTGGCCCCAGGAGTCAGGAAGACTAGTGGATTTTAATAGTTATAGATCTTAAATGGAGAGTTAGAAATTGTTTCTTTTCATTACAATTACAACAAGGAATTAACCCCAAGGGTATCCACTTAATTTCATAATATATAGACTGGAACGCTAATGTGGCTCTTCTACAGTGTAATAAAGAGGCAACTGGCCCTTCTCTCCCCGGGGTGGGTTTCTGTAAAATGTATCACAGAAAAATGTAAAATGAAGAAGATTTGAAGTTAACAAGCTTCATAATGTCACCAGCCCCAGTGCCTGGTGCAAGTGGGCCCCGCCTAGGCACTGAGCTCTGCTTTTTCTCCTTCCAGTGGGAGCTCAGCCCCAGCACTTTTCCTTGAATCGCTTCATTGACACAAGGAAAATGGAAAGTGAGCGAGGAAAGATAATTTACAATTAAGCACAGAGAGTTACAGGGATGGTGGGGAGAGGTGGAGCGGGACTTGTTAATTACCTGGCTCCTGAGATGGGACCAGCAGTGCGTGCTGGCCAATTCTGGTCCTGTAGAGTTTAACCCTCTGCACTCTGCCAGTGACCTCGGCTCTGTTTTATGGGAAATCTCTTCTGACTTGCTGGAACCTCACATTACACCCAGCGTTGGGCCTTTCCATCTTCAAGCTCCAAGAGAGCGTCTGAAGGCACTTCCTGGCAATGATTTGAAATTCTGGGCCCTCTGCTGATTAGCCTTCTCAGTTAAAGACATTTTTAATTTCCCAATGCTTTTTGGTGCTGTTTGATGAGGGCTCTGCAAGACAAATGAGAGAAAGGACACTATTTCAGAAACAGAGGTTTAGACAGGGGTGGGATAAGGACAGTCGGAGAGGCAAAAGGCAATTCAATAAAAGTACAACCCTTAGAGGAAATTGTTGTTCTCTGATATTATACATTTCCAACATCTAGTGTAACATTTGGCCCACTACAGGCCTCCAGCCAGCCATAACCTGAGACTCACTTCCTCCTCTCCACTGAAAGTGTCAGCTAGGTAGAAGTCTGCAGATTTCCCAGGCAACTGGGGAAAAACTAATGATTCAAAGAGAAGAAATAGCAGATCACCCAACTCATTTGTTCACATCTATCATGCAGATCACATCTCCAGAGACAGATAAGGTTGTATAGAAAAGCCACAAAGAAGCACTGGCTTCAGTGCAAAGTGCCCTTTGACAAATCAAAATTCCCAGCCTCTCTTCTGAGATAGGAAGCAGAGGCATGAAGCAGATGTCAAGAGGGCTGCCGAAAACACCAGAGATGGGAAATCTCCAGGGAAGAGCAAAGCAGACATTCGTTACATGATAAAGTTGAGAGTCTTCTTACTGGCTTCAAGCTACAGAAACCATTTCCAGAAGAGTGTAATATTGTGCTCAAACTCAAAGTAGCAGAAGAAGGGAAGAAGAAGACCATGTTGCCCCCAGAAAGCAAACAAAGAGAGGAATCTACCCAAAAACCAATTAGACAATGTACTTGGCTTAGGTGATTCTGTTTAGCCAAATGACCAAGTCTTTTTAAGTGTAAGCCATGAACCCTATATCAAGGATGACAGAGTAGCTAGGGCTATAGCTTAGTGGTAGAGCACTAGGCTAGCATACCCAAGGTCCTGGGTTCAATCTTTGGGGGAAAAAGCAAAACAAAACAAAAAAAGTGTTTGCTGGTTTGCTGGATATCTCTAATCTCAGTATTTGGGAGGCTGAGACAGGAAGATCACAGGTTCAAGGAGTGAGTTCCCGTTTCAAATAAAATAAGGCTGGAGGGGTTTAGCTCAGAAGTAGAATGCCCTTGGGTTTGACCCCCGGTAACACACTCCCCTTGCCCTCACCCACACATATGGATGAAGGAGTAATGCATTTGCTGGTCAATGTCACATTTCTTCGTTTTCCATTTTCATCCTCCTAAAACCATGTTTCTGTAAGCCAAATTTCCTGAATATATCAAATATGACTTATTAGAAATTATGTTGATCTCAAAATAGCTCCTTAAGTGTTTTGGGTTTTTTTTCAGTGATTTTAATTGTGTTTGTTTTGGGCTCATCAACTTGGGGAACCTGAAGCATTTAAAACACACACACACACACACACACACACATACATACATGTAATACCAATTATTTTGGTTTTCCTAAGCTCAGTGCACCCTAATTGGCTCTTTCCTTTAGAAAAATATAATTAAAAGAAGTAAGCTCACCTATGTACAACTTTCTCATTGCTTTCTTTATTTTAAATCTTTTCATGCAAGGAAACTGTTAATGTTCTTTGTTTTTGTGTTAAATAGAAATATAATACAAAACAATTCCCTAATTAGAATTACATGATAAATATACCTTACAAGTTTGTTTTTCTGAATTTCCCCCTGACATCATCAAATTGAATACCATATCAATATCAACATAACCAATAAAGAACAATTTAATTTTTATAAGGAACCAAGAGAATATTTAAACTTAGTCTATCAGACAGTTTTTGTCTCTGTTGAATTATTTTAGGAGATGTTTTAGCTAAACTGACTTACAATAGTAAATTTCACATCCTTCACGTAGTATAAGACTATAGCCTCCTAGCATATTATCATTAGCTAGGGCTAAAACCTATTCATATCAGATGATTCTTGGTAAAGTGTCTGGAATATTTACTGCTACTTATTCTGTTTACAAGACTGTTTGCTTTATAAATCTTAGAGACTATTATCTTTTGATATCAGATACAACATCAGAGTATCTGATATGTTCATTATGACTATGTTAGCAATTATTTGAAATTAAACTGAAATGCCTAACATAATTTACTATTTTTAAATGATATAAATGTATGCTATAGCATAAGTAGACTAGGTAAAACTATTAAACATACTTTTCCTCCCCTGAATGATAAAAGCTATTTCTAAGATAGAATATAAACACACACACACACACACACACACACACACCAAAAAGAATAGAAAGATTCTTTCTAGATTCCCCAGGTAACAGTGGTAGATGGCCAGAGGAAAACAAAATCATATTTCTGACAGCTGTGCTGCTGTGAAAATCAGAAGAATACCCCCAATCATCTCTTGAAATTTTTCCCAACATGCCCAATGACCCTGGGGACAGTGATCCAAAACTGAATGCTTCAATTTCTCTCACAAACTGCTTCTTCTCATGTTTCCATTTTGGCCAATAGGACAAATCAATTTCTAAGACTGCAAGCTTCAAGGACATTTTTTTTTTTTTTTTTGCACATTTTAAGTTAAATTCTATTAGGCTTGCATTTGGACATATTGGGCAACCATTTAGCCTACAGGCTAGAGAGATAGGTTAGGGAGTCACCAATAGCGATGGAACTTGAATCCATGAGATCAGTTAAGTGGTGAATGTCCTTAAAGAGTAAAAGTGTAAGAGCTGACCAAAGAGAATTCTCAATTCCAGAGGAGATGAGAGGAAGCTATTCCAGGACAGAAGAAGGAACATTCAGCAAGGTGGTATGAATCTGGACAAGCATGGTATTCTGTATTTTAATTGAAACAGATGTCTCTTTTCTTAATTTTTTTATTGGTGCATTGTAATCAAACATCTTTGTAGGTACAAGCTGGTAAAGGCATACATGCACACATTTCTCATTCAACTCTTCCTCAGTTCCCACCCCACTCTCTCACCCTCCCTCCTCCAGTTCAGTTTAGTGATTGACTTTGATATGTTTATGAAAGTGCATCATGTGTACTAGGGTGTCCCCCGCATCACCTTCAGTTAAGTTACCTTCTTTACTCATCTAAGGTTTCACCTTCATCTAAAGTCCCTATTATGACCCACTTTCTCCCTAGCTTCCGCATATTTAGAAGAACATACGATGTTTTTTTTTACTTTTTGTGACCGACTAATCTCACTTAGCATAATGTTTTTCAATGGCCACAGGTGAAACTCCCCACCTGATAATCTATGTTTCCCCATCTTCCTGTCTCAAAGCAGTTGTCCTTTCCCAGAAAGCCTTCCTTGGCCCCTCAGTCTAAGTAGCTCTCCCTCTCAGAGTCAGCTGCAACCCTGTTTTCCTTTCTTTAAAGCATTTTTAGCTTCTTGACAAATACTTTTTCACATATACTCTGTTCACTCACTCATATATATGTCTCCCAAAGAAGGACACAGACCTTGCTTCTCTTCTTTCCGGCAATAGCCTAACTCCTCAAGCAGAAAAGCAGGGAACACAAGAAGTAAGCTTGCTATAAAATGTTGAATGAATAGACCAATGAAAACTTCAGAAACAAGCCTTTTCAAGAATTCAGATATTCTCATGTGTGCTGTTACCAGGATCAAGTATTTTTTTTTCCTAGATCTTTTCATACAGGAAGCCAAGTCTATGAGTAGCTGTGCCTGTACTACTTGCTCTACCAGAAACACACACTCCTGAGATTTTCATAATAATGAATTGGATCACTCTCAGGCTATAGCCTGAGAACAGTAAAGAAGAGGAGCAAGTAGGTCCACACAAAAGGCTCAGCTAATCTTGCTGAAGCACTGCACTTTATGTACAAAGGATGGTGCGGAGAAAGGAAAAGATCATTCAGAAAGTAGTGAAAAGTCCAGGATTCAAAACCATTAAATAGGAGAAAATTACGCTTAAATGTTCATCTAGCGTCTGCTATTTGTTTTCTGGAATTTTTACTAGTACTCCACCAAATCACTTCAGAGGTCAGCGACTATCCTTGTACTCGTTTTTACATTTTTATAGAGCTGTAAACTAAAACTCCAAGAGATTAAGTGCTCTATACAAAGGGAGTTATCTGCAGCTCCTGAGATCAGCCTGCTTCCCTTTGCCTGCCAGGGCTCACTGTCCTCCCAAGACAACAGTGCAACAGGGTCGGTGGTTGGATGATCACTAGTAGCAATAATTGACATGTGTGCGTGTGTGTGTGTGTGTGTATTGATGTTTATTGACCTAAATTGAGAATATTTATAAAAAATAGTTTATTCATGAATATCAAGTCTAATTTGGCTAGGAGTGCTTATGCCTTGGTTGAGCTATTTCAAAAAGCAATTAGAAGTCAGGTGTGGTAGAACATGCCTGTAATCTCAATACTTGGGAGGCTGAGGCTGAGACAGGAGGATTGCAGGTTCAAGACCTGCCTCAGCAATTTAGTGAGACCCTTGGCAACTTAGTGATGTGAGAAATAATTGGATCTTTTCTATCAAAGGAATATTTTGACTTGGGCTCCATGTTGTAAAACTGCCACTGTGTAACTTTATGTGTGCTTGTATTTTTGTAAAAATAGCATTTCCTGGAAATTGTGAGTGCCAACCCCTCCCCCAGCATCCCCTTCAGCCAATGGTGTAAAGATTGTGAGACTTTATTCCCACCAATAGGAACACATCACAGAAACCCTATGCTGAAAATAAAATGTCCAAGTCTTCTCCATGTTGTTCTTGCATACCTGACCTTACTGGTGGCAGGATTCCTTTTTACAAAAAGTAAAATTCACCGTGCCAAGCTGCTTTCAAATGTGTGTCTTTTTTTTTAATAATGCCATAAAACTTTACTCCTAACAGTGAGATCCTGTTTCAAAATTATACATATACATACACACACACACACACACACACAAAGACATTACCCAGTGGCCCTGGATTTAACCTGCTATTTATGCCAGTTAGCAGTTAGGCAGAGGGAATCCATGAGATGTTCTATGACTAGAACATCTTGGAAATTTTACCAGACTATTTTTAAAAGATTCACTTTTCCCCTTGCCAAACAGCAATAGAGGAGGAAAAGAAACTGAAGAACTGAGCAATACGGACATACATTCTGGGAGGAGAGAAAGAAAGAAAGAGAGAGAGAGAGAGAGAGAGAGAGAGAGAGAGAGAGTTTAGTAATATGTGAAGGAATTTTGATAAAAAAGGAAATCTAAGAGTTTGCCCATTTTCTTTAGTTTTCTCACTTTTAGTAGTGAAGTGAAGAGGTTTTGTTTTGAAAAGTTGGTCATTCTTCTTTCAAAACTGTGTTCCCAAATGAGAAATAACATTCCATTCTCTTCTGTCTCCAATGAAGGAGAATTTCACACCCCAGTTCCAAACCACATATTAGAATAACAATATTCTGCCTAGAGTGTAAAATGACTTCCATAATCCTCCTTATTCCCCACACAAAGACTTTTGCAAAAATAGAGTTTAAAGCAATATGGTTTGATTATGCTCCCCCTGAAATGAGGTAACTGCCATGTCCTTGGAAATAGACCAATTTACAAGATCCATACATGTGTAAAAATAATTTAGCTTTTCACATTCTTCTGTATTTTCTTCCTCTCTTCCTTCCTTCTTTCTTTCCCTCTCTATTTTTTTATTTTTTCCCTATAGTGTTTACTGCCAATTTCAGACTTTCTAAAATAATCAAGCTATGTTTCTGTCATTAATAAATGCCATCTTCCAACAGATATAGAGAAGGTGGCCCTATTGACAAAATAATATCTTCCCAGGCTTCATCTCTTCTATTTCTCTATTCTTTCAATTGCTTTCCCTTAACCTCAAAACCTGATTCATTTTTCACTTCTGAGATTTTATCCTAAGACATAATCCAAATTTGGGGAGAAAGTTGAAGACAAGGTTATGTCTGTTAAGCAAAATTAAAAAAAAAAAAAGAAAGAAAGAATGAAGAGAAATCTCTCACATTAGAAGTAAATTCTAGATTATTTTCTGTGGGACACAGTATACATAAATATTACAAAGATTATTTAATACGTGTGGGGGTGCTTTAGATATTAAATAAGTGAAAAGACGAGGTGAGGAGGAAGCCAGGGGAGAACTCAGCAGTGCTGTATACATGTCTGTCACCATCAATATGAACTGCGAGACTATAATGCACCAATAAAAGTATAAAAACAACATAACTATATAATTATTTACATGAAGAAGATAGAAATGCAATTAAATGTTAACATATTTTAAGTAACTCATTTTCTCCTTTTTCTGTATTCCAAGTTTTCTAAAAAATTAAAATACTCTTAGTTAATTTTTAAGAGATAATTTGTGATATAAAAAGACATACATTAATTCCTACTCTTCCTTTTCTCTCTTATGTATTTCTTGATTCTTAGAATAGATGTTTGCGGGCAAAAAGATATATTTGGATTAGGCCAAGTTTCTGTTCTCTGAGCCAGTTGATAAGGCAGGGATTTAGAAGGAGAAAGAGTTATATAATCAGAATTTTATTAAAACTGTCTGGGATTTTATAGATCATCTGTTTGAAAACCTGCATTTTATAATGGAGAAACTGAGAAGGATAAAGCTAGAAAAATATAAAGAGCGGATATGTGAATGGAACTAATAGACATGTTGTGAGTTAAATAAAATTTTTGCATTTGTGATTATTGCAGAGGGCTCTGAATCTGGCTAAGAGTAGATCTAGGTGATAGAATATTGCCAACTTGCTCTCCCTGCCCCCACCATTTTCTAATGCCTTCCAGCTCTCTGCATCAAAATGCTCCTTTCCCTGGGGAATCTATAGAGTCAGTGTTTAGAAAACTGAGAGATAGTGCTGAAGATACTTATGAGAATTGTCTGAGTCCTAAGAATAGTGTGTGCAGGAAATGTGTAGAGCCCATCCAGGCACCCCTCCAGTGCTGAGGTTCCCATCCACCTGGCTTCTGGGAATGAGGATTGCTGACTGATTGCTGCTGAGTCCCTCTCTGAATTGTCCTTGGTGAAGGACACCTCACTCAAGCCTCATCCATGCTATCCCCCTCCTGCAGAGAGCAGTCCACACCTAAGGACTGGTCAATGTAAGGCTATAGAGACCTAGTTTGCTTGCCTGGATTGGAGACAACTCTGAGGACCCTTTCAATTCCAGAGCTCTCCAAACTACTGCAACTGTGTTGCAGGTTTCCAGGTCACCTTCCCCTAGTATCCATCTTGCTTCCTTCATTTCCCAGTAAAGATCCTACAGACAAACCTGTGTCTCAGAGTCAATTTCTCAAGGAACCCAGCCTAAGGCCATGCAACTGTTCCATCACATAAGAAGTCTACTGCAAAATTTATAGTTCGTGTTAGCTGAAATTGTGTTATATGAACTTCTTATTGATGGTAAAACAAGAACAAGGGCCGGATTTCAGAGTTTCAGACCCTCTCTTTCCAACACCAAAATCAGAGAGTTGAATAATTATCTATTGAAATTCATCGCTTTATACAAGTGGTCTTGCTTAAATACTCAGTCCTATAATAAGAAGTTTTATACTGATTAATGATCTTGCCTATTTCTACTTTGTTTCTTGGTTGATGCTTTAAGCACATATGACAGGAAAATTAATCTGTGGACCATTGCCATTGTTGCTACTTAAAATGTGGTCACTGTGCCAGCAACATGGCATCACCTGAGAGTTTATTAGATATGCAAAACCTCAGGTTCCATTCTGGACCTACTGACTCATGGTCTGCACTTGATCAAGATTCCCAGTGTCTTGTATGCACCTTGCAGTTTGACGATCAATGACTTTTACCACTATTCTCAAATTGGCCTGCTTATTAAGACTGGACATTGTACCGAGGAGAAAAACGCTGGGATAAAAGTTAAGTTTCTGCCTTCATCTGACTGAATAACTTGGGCAAGTAAGCCTTCATCTGCTCAGTGTGTCTATTGATTCACACTTAAAAATACTTATGACAATATGTACTTTTGAGGATGTTTATAGAAACCATATACACTTGCCTTGTTTTTGTTTGTTGTTTGTTGTCTTTTCTTTTCATTTTCTTTTAGCAATACTGGAATGAACCCGAGGCATCCCACATACTACGCAAGACCTCTACCACTGAGCTACATCCCCATCCCTTTTTAAATTTTCATTTTAGTATAGGGTTTCACTAAGTTGCCTGGCTGCCTTTCAACTTATGATCCTCCTGTCTCAGCCTCCTGAGGACCTGAGATTACAGGCATGTGCCACCTGACCCACCAGACTTGCTTTCATTCAAATATTTTTTACCAAGCATCTGTATTGTTTATTGGTACTGGGGATTGAACCCAGAAGCATTCTACCTCGGAGCTATACCACCAGCCATTTTTTTATTTTGGAACAGGGTCTCATTACATTGTTGAAGCTATCTTTGAACTTACAATCCTCCTGTGTCAGCCTCCCAAGTACTAAGATTACAGGCATGTGCCATCACACCTGGTTTGTACACTGTTTTAAAAGCACCAATAATATGAACAAAACAAATTCAAGTCCTACTTTTCAATCATTCTGTAAATATGCACTGAGCATGCACCATATGTTATAGTGCTATAATTATAGTAATAAACAAGATAGACCCATTTGGAGTCAATAGTTGAAGACAAGACAAATACTGAATAAATCGTTACCAAAAACTTGTCAGTACTACAAAGGAGAACTTTAAAGCACAAGTGGGAGCTTATATTAAGGGACTTAATCTATGTTAACGAAGTGAATTCTTGAACTATCTTCTACCTTTATGTTACTTCCTGGCTAATACAGGTATGCAGACAAGTAAGTAAGCATGAAACCCTAACACCGTGATATAAATGCTGTATTCAAAAGGTGGATCATGGCTGCATAGAAGACCTTTAATGCAGAGTTCATGAGGAAGGAGGCACAGGATAATGATGAGTGGGCAGGACAGAGTTTGCCCATGGGAAATGTCCTTTGTTGAGACCTTGCAAAATGAGTAGGATTTTTTTTTTTTTTTTTCTGATATAGAGGTTTGGATGACCCAAATGGGGAGAAAACCATGCACTTGAGTTTAAAAGAGGAGTAACATAATGAAAAACACATTTTAAAGGGATCTCTTTGCATTAAAGAGACTAGATTAATAGTGTACCATGTAATCACTTCCTAACTGGTCTCTGAGGTAGAATACTGACTTGCACCATTTCAACTTGTTTTTAAATTAATCTTGGTGGCTACTCTGGGCCAGACTCTAACTTAAATACTTTTTTTTATAGGCCGTCTTTTATATTCTGTCCCTCCCAGTGCTAGATAATTCCCAGAGATAGTAATAGAGTGTTCCTTTTGTATGCAAACCAACAAATCCAGAGTCCTAGCTCCAACCACTTCCTTGGTCAACCACTATCTCACTTCCCTGTGAGCTGGTGCCAGACAACTAGACAGTTTCTAAACCTTAGAGCCCACTGAAATTATTCTAACTAGCCAATCACAAGCCTATGTACCCTGTTTTGTTCATTCCTCTCATGGAAACAACAAAAAAAACTTGCCCACATTTTCCCTTACTCCTGGTGCTTCCCTGTGTGGCCCCGTGTAGTGTTTTTAACCTAACACAATGGGTCCACATCTTTATGGGTGCAAGTTAAAAAGCACATGGAGAGGTAGAAGAGTGGAGAAAGATTTATATCTGCAGGAGATAGAGTATTTTCCAAAGCAATGATCTCCCAGAGGAGCATGGGGATTTTGTTCTAAGAGTCATATATATATACATACATATATATTCATAAAGGAAATCAAATTAGTGTAGTCACATTCCTGACCATGCTCACTTTAAGCTGTGCATTTCTGAACATGCTCAGTTTAAGGTAATAGAGCAGGTGTTCAGAAAGGAAAGATGGAGGACCTTAAAGGTGTTTAAGTTCAAGATAGAGAGATGGCAATTACATTCTTGGGCGTGCTCAGCTGAAGGTCATAGAACAAGTGTTCAAGAAGAATGATGGATAGCCGGGCGTGGTGGCGCACGCTTGTAATCCCAGCATTCGGGAGGCTGAGTCCGGAGGATCCGGGTTCGCGGCCAGCTTCAGCTACTTAGTGAGGCACTCCGCAACCTAGTGAGACCCGGTTTCAAAATAAAGAATAAAAAATAGGGCTGGGGGTATAGCTTGGAGGTAGAATGCCCCTGAGTTCAATCCCCAGTAC
>PVLC010002168.1:0-92592 GCA_004027655.1 Graphiurus murinus | reverse complement strand
ATAACTATAAAGACCTGCACTACTGTACCTTACCATTCTTGAATAAAAATAAACTCTACATTTTAAAATAGTGATCTTATTTAGGTTGTCTAATAGTTTTATAAAGTGGGAATGATTTCCCCAATTTTTTTGAGATGACAAAATTGAGACTCATCTATCTTAAAGTCTTCTATTTTGCTTAAATCAATATGATGTGATGGAAACAGTACGACTTTTACCTGATAGACTGGCCAGGAATCAACTCCCACCTGATATGAGTCTGAGAGTAACAAAGAACCTCAAGATTCTTAGTGGTTCTATACATAAAAGTTTAAGACCTACTCACCAAGCCCTTTGCAGGTCAAGATGCTCTCCAGGGCAGCTCCGTTTCCAGCAATGAATCATGAATTCTTCCAGAGTCTATTCTGTGGCTTTACCATCTCAACACAAGGCTCCAGCAGCTCAATACAGGCCAAGAGAAAGCAAAAGGAACAAACAGCCAATCATAAGTATCAGAGTCAAGAAGTGACATTGTCACATCCAACTAAAGACCATTGGCCAGAGCTCATCAACTAACCTAACTACAAGGAAGGTTGTAAACTATAGTGGACTACACAGATCTTCGGTGAGTACTACTTTCTGTGACTCACATGTTCACCAGTTTTTAGCTTTTCTACCTTGGGAAATAGCCTTGCATTCCATCAGCATACTATAGTATCCCAAGTGCAGAGTTTAATAACTATTGTATTGGAAAACTCAGTTGTGAATCATTCCTTCCATTTAACACATGGACACATTAAGAGCATAATATGTTATTCCTTTATAACCACTCAGAGCACCAATATATTTTCATTGGAAGAATAACTTCTTTGCTTACTTATACTTACAGTATAAATTACTAAAATTGGATTCTACTTTATTCTTATAACCACTTTCAACTTTGGTTTGGGGCTTCTTAAGTGCTTTTGTTTGTTGTCATTTTAACTTTCTTAAAATTTATATTCTAGAAACAGAATCTTGCACAGGTAACTGTCTCAGTATTCAAATATTGTAAGTATAAAGAAAAATAGGATCTCTTTTAGGCTACTATGGAAATTACATCAACCACTCAGCTGCTTCTTCCTGTTTAATTACCAAGTGTCTGTATATTTCAATAACACTGAAATAGATGATCTAATTGGTTCAGTAAATCATTTTCCAATTGTGCAACACCTTTTTAGCCTCATATGGGACCCTTCTTTGATCACTGCTTAGTCATATATTTGGTGCTTTGTTCAATCTCCTAGTCCTAAACCATCTGACATAGAGCTGTTGAAGCTCAGAAGACATGACACACCCTATCACTCACCTCTGGCAGCCTGCTCAGAAGATAGCTTTGGGTTTAGAAAAGTCTCAGAGTTTCATGGATTCCTCTCCAAAATAGCATCATGAAGCCCAGCATGGTCGCACACACTTGTAATCCCAGTACTTGGGAGGCTGAGTCTGGAGGATCTGGATTCAGGGACAGCCTCAGCTACATAGTGAGTCCCTTCAAAACTTAGTGAGACTCTGTTTCAAAATAGTAAAAATAGGGCTGGAAGTGTAGCTCAGAGGTAGAGTGTCCCTGGGTTCGATCTCCAGTACCACAAAAAAAAATAGCATCATGAAGATTTTTTTAATGAATAGAACTATATTTGTAATTTTCAGTTTAATGTTGGCTTGGTATTATAGAGACTAGTAAAATATTGATCTGTAGGGTCATCCACCCATGGCATTGCTAACAGATGGGTTCTTCGATACAAAGAAAAATAATATGAAAAACATGTCTTCTAGTCAATCCTATCTTTGTTGCTCATAGAATTTAAGATGGTACCTACAACCTTTTACAGATTTTTCCTGACTGTTTGTTGTAGTATTGGATTTTATTAATTTGCATTTTGAATTATTATAGAAATAGTACTGTTACCATGACAAAAAAAAACACAAACTGGGATATGATCTCAAACACATAGGTCATCCAGTGAGCATAACAGAGAAGTATGATAATTGCAAATTTAAACAAGAAGAGAAAACAGATCAATTATGAGCAAAGAGCATGACTAATCTATAAGTAGGCTTTCTACTGTGGAGCATGATGTAAAATATTAAAGGATTTTTTAAAGGAACTGGAACACTAAATTTTATCTCACAAATTCAGTTTTTCACAAAGATCAGGAAGATAAATTAGAGAACAAAACCCATCACTTAATTGGTAAGTATATTTTCCTAGCACAGTTCATTGCAGAATCAGTTATGACTGGAGGAGGGAACACTGGAGCAATCTGTGTCCCTTACTGGGTCAGTGGATGAGCAAGATGTGCAGACACACATCACAGAGCAACATGGGAACATTGGAAATAACAATTGACATCTGTTTACAGCAACATGTATAGACCATTAAAAATGATAACAGGATATACTTGATATCACTTGCATATATTAATATATGTATATATACATATATATGTATATATATACACACAAAACAATTAAAAAATGAAACCAAAAGACACACATCAAAATATATGCCTATGGTGATAGAAACAATCCATTTCAGCAAATATCTGAATGGCCCAAGAATCTTCTGAGTCTCATCGAACCTATCCTATGTGGGACAGTCCTGTTTTCAGTGGCCCCAAACCTGAGTCAGATTCCCAAAGTAAGACTCCAATGCCCCTTTCATCTTGGCTACCTCTACTTTGAGGGGAATGGGTGGGGTTGAGATAAAAGAGAAGTAGGTTAACTACAAACAACAGGGTTTTTGTGTTAGGCAGTTGGTAATTTGCTCCTTGGGAACTAAAGAGTGTGATTAACTAAACACTGCATCTGAAATTCCACCGTGAGATAGACAGAGCCCTCTTCAGTTATGACAACACACTTAATTAGACTGTATATATTAGTTTATGCAGCACCTTTTGGCTTAGTATGGTTTGGTTTTGCTTTGCATTGTTTATAATAATAGCCTACCTGACCATCAACAGATTCAAGATACAGATCCAAATAGCCAAAAAAGTCTTACAGTTAAGAATCAAGCTTTTGTAGCCATTCAATTAGTCACTTAACTCTCAGCACATATCAATCAAATAGCAATAGACTCAAAACTACATAGAGATGTGGATGAATCACCAGCACATCCATCACTTGGTTAGGTTTGGGATTCTGTGAGCTACAAATATGATGTTCCACCAGCTAGGATGTGACAGGTCGGCAGGAAAATAAAAGGCAGTGGTGGTACGAGTATTACAGGTGAACAGATGTCAGGTCCCAAGCCTTCTCACAACTGAAAATGATTAGAGAGTATTCCCTCTGATAGAGGTCCAGGGCACTTGATGATGGTGAGCCTGGCAAAGGTAACTTTTCAACTACAGCTAAGGGAAAGCTAGAAGGACCTAAGTAATAGAAAATAGCCAAGACCGATTTGGAGGCTTCCAATCACATGTAACAAAACATTCTTTTTTCTGGGCATTGTGGTCAGGTGAGGGATCGCCTTATGCAAGCAGTCTCCCTGTGTAACATGATTTATAAGGGAATCCACAAACTCATGGACACGATTCCACACAATGGCACACTGGACAAGTTATATGGGTTTCCAAATGAGATGGTAGGAGATGAGAAATGGAGAAAAGAGTGCATGGTTTAAGAAACAAATCACAGCCTTTCTGAACTCACACATCCAACATTTAATCTCTAAATTATTACATCCAGAGGAACCAACATTTTCATTCCTGCAGAATGACTGACACATAGTTTAATGCTCCTCTCCCCTCCTGGGAATGTACTTTCCCCAAGAGCCCAATGGAAAGAGGCTTGTCTGGTCATATCTCTAGGAGATCACTGGCAGTGCCAGCTTTAATGTTTATTACCTTCCTACAGTAAGGCTAGAAAAATTATGAAAAAAAAAATTAGAAGTAAAACAAAGACTATCTCAATGTGTTCTCAGAGAACAAGTTCTGTTTTGGCAACATTTTTTCTTCTCCTAAGGCCAGGGGTGATATTCAACATATGAAGCAGCCAATGTGGCACAAGCACAGGCCAATCACACTGCATAAAAATCAACTACAGTCATACTTGATGCAAATTGGCAGAGCATAGCCTAAAGCCCCGATGAAGTAACTTCTAAGTATTAAAGACCATTTTTCTACTTTGTTTTGGAGGAAGTCCAGAGAGCTAGTTTTCTTTTCCAGAAACACATCAAAAAAATTGCCAAAGGTGCCTATGGTCCCCATGGTCCCCCTGTGGTCTCATATTACAGAGATGCCCAGGCCTCTGCCAACAATCCACTTTCCCCCTCATACTCCACACAAAATGCAAGAGCAGTCCCTAGGGATGACACCCTGGACCTGGATTCAACCTAAGAAATATTCTTACTCCATTCTTCACTCTGCTAAAGGATAAAGCAATCCCCAAGTGCACCAGGCTCCACGAAGGTGTGCTTATCTGAAACAGACAAGGCAGGAGTTGCAGCCCAGCTCTGCAGCTCCACCTTTATGGCTTCCTGGCTCCTTCTCTCTCCTCCCCAAAGGTTCTGCTCAAACAGAAAGCCAAGTCTTTCCCCAGAATCATGACTGGCATAAGACCACTTTTCAGGCTATGGAAATGAAGACGCTTTCAGAAATAATGACTGAGGAGGCTCTAGCCTCCATCAGGCCTCACTGGAGTCTCCCACACCTGAAAGAACAAATAAGTCAACATTGACAAGTTCAAAGGCGTATAGACGCCGGGCGTGGTGGCGCACGCTTGTAATCCCAGCATTCGGGAGGCTGAGACTGGAGGATCCTGGTTTGAGGCCAGCCTCAGCTACCTAGTAAGGCACTCTGCAACTTAGTGAGACCCGGTTTCAAAATAAAGAGTAAAAAATAGGGCTGGGGGTATAGCTTGGAGGTAGAATGCCCCTGAGTTCAACCCCCAGTACCGAAAAAAAAAAAAAAAAAAGGAATATAGACGTCTTCCTTTCCACATTGCTGGAAGAGATTCTGGGCACTGTTTGAAACATTCTCTGCCCTTCCTAAAACAACGCTTGAATACACTCATCCTCTGTATCCAGGTGGAATTGACTCCAGACGCTCCCTCAAGTACCCAAGTCTGTGAATGCTCATCTTTCTTTTATAAAAGGACACAGCATTTACATACAACCTACACACATCCGTCTGTATACTTTACACCATCTCTAGATTATTTATGATTCCTAATACAATGTAAATACTTCTGCTGTACTGCTTAAGGAATAATGACAAGGAAAGTCTGTACATGTTTAGTACAGTTAAATTAAAATTTTTTTCATCTGTGGTTGGTTGCATTCATGGATGTAGAACCCACAAATACTGAGTATTGACTACATACACATTTATGAAATATGTATTTTAGATGAATGTTATCCTGTCACTGTTCTCCAATGCAAATATTCTGCTACTTTCATGAAAGGACACTCACGTACGGAGAGTCAAATATAATGGAGCAGCTGACAACACAGGCCAGAGCCAGACATAAATCCTTTTGTCCACTGAGTAACTCTGGAATCTTGGATCAGTTTCTTCCCCTCTTCAGGTTTCAGTTTCTTATCTATAAAATGAGGCCAGTTGGGCCAACATCATTGGATTCCGGGGCCTGGGGCATATCAAGAGATTTATATGTGAAGGTGCCTAGAGTGATGCACATAGTAGGAATTCCAAAATTATTAATAAATGGGATTTATCTGCACAGCACAGATAAAATGGTCAATTGATTCTGACAACTCAGTTTAGTAATCAGATTTTCCATAATCTAGATATGGTTTTTAGAAAATTTTTCAAAATTTACTGAATTTGTCGTCATGAATTCAAACATTTCTCCTTCCTTGCTGCTTCTTCTCTTCCTCCTCCTCCTCCTCCTCCTCCTCCTCCTCCTCCTTCTTTCTCTTTCTCTCTCTCTCTCTCTCTCCCTCCCTCCCTCCCTTTCTTTCATGTGTGTGTGGGGAGGGTTACTAGAGGTTGAGCATAAAAGTGTTCTACCTCTGAGCTATACCTCCAGCCCCTTTTTTAATTTTGAAATAGTCTAAGTTACTGCATGCTGCTCTTGAACCTTCTATCTTTGTCTCAGCCTCCCAAGTACTGGAATTAAAGATGTGCACTACCACAACCAGCCAACAGACCTCAGAGGGTCAAACTGGTATATATGCTCCACACAAATCTTTGAACAGTGATTTTTGTGGGGTCAAAACTTTCAAACTAAGAAACAGATCTAGACTAATTATGATCAAGGAACCCCATTTCCAATGATGGCAGAAGGAAAGCCTAGGTCTTATTAACTTAGAGCCTAGTTTTAAAATAATCTCTTTTGGATAATCAAATTCAGTTTTATTTTCCCCAACATCATTTACCTATCCGCAGGGGGCCTGTGAATTGTCCTGTCATTAGAGACAGGACATTGGCCTTGCTTGGTGTCTGAGCTCTGCCCAACCTCGTCACTGCATTGGCTGTGATGTTCCACTCTCAGCACAGGAGGGAGATTGTTGCTTTTAGGACTCTATCTTCCCTCCCACAGTCCCACCAAGCCCTCACCTTCACATAGGCAAACCTAGCTACTGCTCAGATTTAGCCCATCCTCTATCTGGCCTCTGTTTGGGGCTATCCAATCCAGGGTTTCCTGTTTAAGGTGCGGCAGCCTCCTGAAATACTATCCCACGCCTCAATTTTAATGGTTTGGGGAACTTTCCTGGTTCTACTCTCTGGATCCAAAGGAAATATAGGGGCTACTTCAGGATTGGTCATCTCGAACATAGCACCAGGATTTCTGTTCTACTGAGATCTTCTCTTTGAGTTAATCATCTCTATGCAGAGTTGTAGGAAAGGTGTGCAAACCCAGTCTCACTTAAAGACTTTCAAAACCATTTGAGTCTCTGTGACCCCTATGCCTAGAAACTAGCTTAGTAACCTGGTATCCCCTTGCTTTGTCTGCAGGCACCTCCCCAATTTTCTTCTTTCCAGTGTATTGGAAAATTACCTTTATGTCATACCCTACATATTCTCTATTCAGTGGCTTAGAGTAAATCTTTCTGCCTTCAGTCCTCTGACTTCTTAATATTTTAAGGGACTAGTTAATATTTAAACGAAAGCTTCTGATTTCTCTTTCAACAAGCCAAGGTATTGCAAAGTGAATACCTTGGCTTTTCACTACAGTTGTCTCTGAAATCAGCTTCAAGAGCATGTTTTGGAATTCAAAAACCGAACATTGTCTCCTTTGTTCTTGGCCAGTCCTGCCTCCCCCTGAAGCAATGGGTGTCATGACTCAATGGGTGGGAGCTCTGGTGCCAAAGGACCAAGGAGAATTAAAAATGCAGAACAGAGAGATTCAAAACATTATGAGAATTTCTTGGCCATGATTTTTTTTTATTCTTAATTCCAAAAGATCAGGGAACAAAATAGCATTGGGCACATCTGTTCTCTAACACACCTTTACTATGCTGTGGCCTAGAGCATGTCCTAGGAATATAAAAGCAGGAACATTCACAAACAGGTGAAACTACATCATCGCCCTGATTCACAGGGTGAGTGAACATTCCAACCTCAGCAAAAAGAAGGCTTTGCCACTGTTTGCAATAAGCAAGGTTATTCCAGGGAGGTGAGGAGAAGGACAACAATGAATGACAGAAGCTGTGGGTTTAAACAAAAACCTTCTATGTAACTGTCCATGAGTTGATCATCAAAAGTTACCTAGTTGTGGTGTCTCGTATCAACCTTAGATAATGAGAGCCATTGTTCTAGCTCATTGCAATTAACTAAATGTGACCATGTCCATTATCTTACCTCATTCTGTGTGAAATAATTATAGTAACCCAATTTCCAGGTGAGGAATCTGAGGCTCATTAGCTTTCTCTAACCAAAAGAATAGTGGTGGTAGAAAGCAAATTCGCACTCCACACTCTGCAACAAAAGGTTCTTCATTCTGATAGGCCTCACTACTTAATTCTCTTTTCTTATGATCAGTCCTAATTTTCATCACCCAGCTTACAATTATTTGCTTATATTGTTCATTCTTCTTAAATACTGATAAACCACAATTTATGACTAAGTCATGCAGGTTCCTCCTCTCTGGTGTATATAGCAAGGCTAGCTCACCTTCCATATCAGTTTATCAAATCATCTCTCCTATGTAGCTCATCTGTCCTCTGAAATTACATTCAATTTTGAAGAAGTTTGGACCCTTCACAAAATGCCTCATGGATTCTATCTATTTTTAGCCTATGTTTTTCCCTAAAGAAAATATTTCCCTTTGTCATTTTCCAAAGTCATTCCAGTTATCTAATATTCCAAGTCCTCAGCTGGTCAGGTCATTTCATCTAGAAATCTCCTTTCCAGGGAATGACCTATACTTGGATCAGATCTTATTAGCCCTTTTCTTGCCAAAACACACTATGCTATTTGCTATTTATCTTATTAAAGTAAAAGTTACACATCAGTGACAATTAGCTTTTGCTATATAATAACTCCGAAATGTATTAGCTTTAAACTCCGAAATGTATTAGCTTTAAATAACATTTATTTAGCTTACAATTCTGCAGGCCAGCAACTTGGGCTGCACATAGCTGGAGAATTCCCGTTTCAGTTAGGTTATGGACACCTGCCAGGTCAGCTGAGAACTGGTTGGTTTAGAGTGATCTCAACTAGAATGGCTGTCCAGACATGCTCACAGAGTAGGTGAGTAGAATTTCAAAGATCTAGGCTTGGAACTGGCATGCCATCATTTTTGTCCCTTGAATTAGCTGAAGCAAATCATAAGGCCAGCCAGGATTTAAAGATTGGGCACAGAGACTCCATCTTTCAATGGGTGATGCAGAGAACATGAATACAGATAAATTTGAACAACTATAGCTCTTTTTATAATCAATATACCAAAGTATCTATGACTGGACTGGGTCAAACAAAATATATTAAGTATTAACTATATGACCTACTCTTTCAGATACTCTTACACTAGTATACATTTAACTATTTCCCAACCAATGCATTTATGAGGCATTGTACTGGTCAAGGAACTTTATGAAAAATGAGAAAATCACCACCAGTCTAGTGGAAGAAACAAATAAGTAAATGTATGTGATTATAGATATAGAGGGCCCTATGGGTTATAGAAGAAGACACATCACTTAGAGCATGTGTCCAAGAGAAAAGTATGGACTATCAAGTGTCAGAGAAGCCCAAAAGAATGAGGGAGATAGTACTCCATATCGGTGGACAGATAACACTTTTAATAAGGCAGCATTAAAATCACTCTACTTAGCCAGGTGTGGTGGTGGCGCACGCTTGTAATCCCAGCATTTGGGAGACTGAGACAGGAGGATTTGGGTTCTCGGCCAGCCTCAGCTGCTTAGTGAGGCCCTCCACAACTTAGTGAGACCCTGCTTCAAAATAAAGAATAAAAAACAGGGCTGGGGGTGTAGCTCAGAGGTAGAATGCCCCTGAGTTCAATCCCCAGTACCACAAAAACAAAAATGACTCTACTTACCAGTACCCCTTCTATCTCTTGAATGTAATAATCCCAGGTAAGCTTTGGTGTTTTTCTCTGTCTAAATATTATTCAGTGTTGCTTGTTTTCTTTCTAGAACTCCTACCCACTCCATATACATTCAGCATTCATGTTTCTCCATTTTTAGCACTTAGATTCCTCAGGCGAGTTCATTCTCAATAATGCTATGTGACTCCACTTCAGCTGCCTTTTGGCAATTAACTGTTCATCCCGTTTTGTAAGTGTCAATACCAATCATACATTCACTGATACAGTGATTTATCAAGAATTGGCTGCAGCATTGCCAGTATAATGGTAAACATAATAATTAAAACTTCTATTCTCAAAGACTTTTACAATCTCAGAAAGAAACTTATTAAAGCAGGAATTGCATCAATTATATACTGATTACTTTCAATTGTGATTATACATCCTATGAAAAATCTATTCCAGTATTAGGAAAAACAAGAAACATTTAATTATCTGATAGACAGAAATTAACCCCAAAGGGAGTTGAAGGGATCAAGGGGGAGTGTCCCAGGCCAACGACACCACATATGCCTGGTCTAGGTAAGAAGGAGCCTAAAGTGTTGGAGGAGCAAGAAGGTGGCTAATGTGGGTGGATCCAACTGAGGAAGAAGGAGAATCATAGGAGATGGGGCCAGAAGGTTATAAAATATCCAACCTTTAGTAGTGAATCCATCTCTCTCCATAAAGATATTTTTATCCAAAACCATGTCATACTGAGAATGCATGTAACTTCAAAATTAACCCAAACTTGGAATTTTCCATTTCATTTGTAGTTTATCATTCAGAGATATCTAGCTTCCCAATCCACAAACTCACCTTCAATTTTTACTAATTTCAGTTTCTCAAAATAAGGTTGGATATACTGATCAGTAGTTGGGATCTAAGTAGAGTTCCTGAGATATAAAAATGTTCAATAGGATTGAAAGTATCTCCCAGGATACAAAATTAAGGATGGTGGAAAGCCAGAGCTGGAATCTGGCTAACTTGGCTTTCCCTATCTTTGAGGAGGGTCAAGCTTAAATTTGAGGTTAGGCTAATTCCCAGGACATTCCAGGGATTTAGCCAATCCTTATTGAGTTACTCTCCAAAGCCTTTATCTTGAATCTTCTGCTTTAACTTCTCTTGAAAATAGAACTTAGAGTAAATGTGCTTCACACACAACTATTTGGCGGTTTCTGCAAAATGCAAAATGAAGTTGAAATTAAAATCTATAAAACAAAAATAGAAAAGTTTAAAAATTGTCCTTGGGAATATAACTCAATGGCAGAGTGCTTGTCTAACATATATTTGATCCCCAGGACAGAAAGAATGAAAGAAAGAAAAGGAGGAAGGGATGGAGATGGATTTGTAATCACAGTACTTGGGAGGCTACGAGAAAAAGATCACAGGCTCAAGGCCAGCCAGCCCATGGTCTCTAAGCAGAATCCTCTTTCAAAATAAGACAATAAAATAGGACTAGGGGTATAGATCAGAAGTAGAACACCGCTGGGTTCAGTCCCCTGTACTACTACTACTACTACTACCACCACTAATAATAATAATAATAATAATAATAATAATAATAATAATAATAATAATAGTAATAGTAATGGAAGGAGAGAAAGGAAGGAAAGAAGGAAGCAAGAAAGGAAAGAAGGGAAAAAACCTTAAAAATTCACGGCCTGGGCCCATATAGGTTGGAAGCATATGTGTGTGCTATATTTTCATGGGGATTTTGACCAAAAGAATATCTGGGAGGGAGAAGTCACACTTCACACTTCTCTGAGGTTCACATACTAGATCATATTGAAGGTTTTGAGGGGTTGTTTTTTTTTATTGTATTTTTTTTTATATATTCTGCCTAGCAAAGAATCAATGTGAAACATTTGTTCTTTGCCCCTCTATCTCTTATGTTGCACCTTCCTCAAACAAGCAATAAAAACATCCTATTCTGTGTGTGGGGGGGTGGGTACTGGGGATGGAACCCAGGGGCATTCTACCACTAAGATACATCCCCAACCCGGCTTTATTTTAATTTTGAAACAGGGTCTCACTAGGTTAATGAGTCTCACTATTTGCTGAGATGGATCAAACCTGCGATAGATCTTCTTGTCTCAGCCTCCCAAGTACTGGAATTACAGGCATGTGCCACCAACACCCAGCTAAAAACATCCTCTTCTGAACTCACAGCCATTGTGGATTTCCCTGCTGTTACACACAACTTAATTCTTTAATCAACATTTTTCCTTTACCTACTCAGGATGTGACACTTTAATCCACATTGTTCAATTCAGATGAGTTTAAAGAAAACCTGCATAAATTCTGAGGTCAGAAGTTTCTGGACCACTCCTTCCCCCCAGAGGTCAGTGTATCTGAGAGTATGACACCATTTATTATCAATTATCAAAGTTGAAAACCTAATGTTGAATTAAAACACTTTCCATTTTAGGAACTCGGTTCCTACCATGGGTTCTGTTATTTTAAAACTTTAGCTAAAAATTTCCCAGAGGTGACTGAGCTTTCTCATTCCCCAGGGAAGCTGCTGCGAATGACTTTTCACAGTGCTTTTTCTGAGAGTCGCCAAGTTCACTTTCTGCAACCTAAGTGTTATGAGCTTAAATGCATGCCAGGGGCATTCAAATTAAAGGAAGAATGAAAATTTTAAATGGAAAGTTTTAAAATAGAGAAAGCAGGAGGAGAAAGAGGTAATAACATGAAAAACAGAGCTTAAAGTTCTAATCATATCTGAAGCAGCCCAACCCTAAACAAGCAACTTCTGTTTCCAGTTCTATCACAGAGACTCCATGGTGTTTTTTTGGAGAGGAAATGAATTCGCACACCTAGTAAACAATTGGTACTCAGGCTTGTTAGTTTCTTGCCTTTAGCTTCCTAATGTCTAACTAGCCAGGGTAAGACAGGGAGTAACTCATGTTGTTTTTTAAATGAACTAATGGAGATTCATTGATTTATGCAGTCAATTATAAGTGTGTGCAAAAGCCAAACAGGCAAGTTACTTCAGGAAGAAAAAAAAAAAATCCTCAGGTCACTGAAGTGGCAATTAGCAAGTATTGTGGGGAGAAGGAGAGGAAGAGGGAAAGGAGGAGGAAAAGAGCTGATGAGGCAAATTGCCTTTAATTATCCTTAAATATTTTCTCCTCTTCTTTTGATGCCATAAGACCCCCTGCAGTTCCAAAATAAAATAAGCCCCAGTTTTGTTTTGCTCTTTTAAATAGGAACATAATAGCCACTGTGGAAACATGTTCTTAATCAAAGGTATTAAACTCCTGGCTGCTCTTCTTCCTTTGAAATTGCCTGGGTTCATTATTATCAAGGGGAAGAGAAGTCTAGTCACCATTTAGCTCCCTTCTTCGTAAATTAAAATATTAATTACAAAATACGTTATTTTTATCTTATATCTTAAGCTATTAGTTACTGTGGCTGGAGGAGGAAAAAAAAAAAAAAGTGGCTTCATTCTGTGCCCAAGTCATTTTCCTAACAAAGCATTCATAGTTCTTCTCTAGTTCCTGGAAATCCAATCAGTACATGAAATGCTGCATTTTGAGAGCCATCTGAATAAATTAGATAGCAACTTCATTTATTTTTTGTCCCAGAGATAAGTGTGCAATTACAGTTGCCGCGGCCACACGCTCAGACCACGTGAATCCCCTTAGCCAGGCTGGTGGCTGTGGCCAATGCCAGGCACAACTGGAGAGGGGAGAAAGAATGTTTCCCTTTCATTTCCGCCACACAATGCAGTAATCGATCTTATGCCCGTAGACACAAATGCTCAATCTCTGGGAAAGAGGCAAATAAAGCCACAGAATAGACATTAGCGCCAACTAAAACCCTCATTGTCTGCCTCTTTAAAGACTCAAATTACCGGCGAGGTATTGTAGGGACAGTAGAAAACTTGGGCCAATGGCCAACCAGCCCACAGAGCACAGGAAGATTACCTGGGACCAGGTACCTGAAGACATCGCAAGATAAACTGAAGCTGGGGTCACATCTACATAGGAGAGTTCTATGTGTCAATCATGCCTCTAGGGGGGACATTTGGGGAAGGATCTAAAAGCCAACATCCCCATGTAAAATAGTTCCTTTTTTCTCTACGACTTATTTGGTGCCAGAAATTAGATTTTTCTCCCTCACATTTGGAAGGATACTCCATTTAAGAGGTCACTGTTTAATTTCAGAAACAGACAGGAAGGTGACATTTTAGAGCCAACACCATTTATTAAGTGCCCACTCGGTACTAAGCACTTTACATATATTATTTTCTTGACTTGTTCCAATAATATTATGATGTCGACATTTTTTACAATACCCTGTTAATCAAGTGAAAACTGAGGCTTAGGAAGATTAAACACCTTGAACATTTGGCAACTGATAGAGGGAACATCTAAATCCAGGTATCTGTCTGTAAACCTTCACTCTTACCATGTCTGGCAGCTTCTAATGTTGGGTGTGTTATAAGGTGCAGGGGGACAGGATGCTGAGGCTTTTAGAAACAGAAGAGAGTACAAATGAGAGGCAAAAGGGGAACCAGCAAAGAGAATGAGCCCTAGATCTGCCCTCTAAAGAGAGGCTCCTCTTTGCCAGACTGCCAGATGGATGCAATAATGCTAGGCTTCCTCCTCCCTCCCACTAAACAGCATCCAAACCAACCTTTTTAGGCCTTTTTACATATGTCTCACCAAATTGCACAAAACTGACAGCCCCTGTGGGTAAGCAGAGCAGTTTTTGTTCTTTCTCATGCACTTTTCTGTGTTCTTCGTGAATTAAGGAAGGGGCAGGCTCACGAACCTCAGCGCATCAAAGACACTGGGGCGGGAGGCTGCGGGTGGAGTGGCAGGGCCTGGCTCCACCGCCATCTGGGTAGCTCACGGTAAATTACTTAACCCTCTGTGCCTCAGGTCCTTCATCTGACGAAGGGGGCTAGTAGTAAAGCCTCCTTCATAGGATTGCAAGGACTAGCAGGTAAAAAAGTGTTATTGGATATTGTAGTAAATAATCTATATCATTGATATAGCCCAGTAGAACTGCATTCCTCAAAGGTGTTCTACAAAACAATTCCCAAGTCATCCAAGTTTGGAAAATGTTAATAACTCGATCAGCTCTTGCAAATGCACAATGTATCTTAGCATCTAAAAGATGTCCCAAACCCCAGTAAGAATACTATTTTATTTAGCAGGATTCTCTATTAAGCACACCTGAGGTATTAGTGTGCCGAAGAACTCCCTACAGGAATACTGAACTAGAACACAGAAACGTGAATACCAGTGTATTTAACTGTGCAGGTTTCTACTGCAAATGTTACAAAGCAGAAAAGTAATGTAGAAAAAGTTCATTCTCTAGAACCAAAACCTTTTAAAATGATTATTCAAAAATCAGCTGATCACTTAAGAGCTTTGAACCGTTTGTTCATTTCTTAAGTCTAGGTGTCTCCACACATGCCCACAAGTTTGTCCTGTTGAAGATGGTGATCAGCTTTACCCACCTGGGAATTTCCAACATTTCAAGGCTCAAAGCTCTGTTTTTAGAATGTTTGTAGAACTAACGAGTGGAAGCCCAACCTGGAATTAGACAACAAGTGTAGATGATTCAGTGAAAACTTATCACCAACTAGAATCAATGGATTTATGCTGACTCAATGCCAAGTCCTCCCAGAGGCAGACACTGAACAGAGTGCAAGAGGCTAACTGGGCAATAACTCTGCTTGTGAAAGATAAAGCAGAACTAACCAGGGAGAGCATCAGACTGCAATGTAGATCTGAGGAATGCTCAGCCAACCCAGTGAGGCACCCCCAGCAAAGACTGCAGAAATGGTCACAGCCCAGTTCCCCCATGGTGCTGTTGTTGGCTCGGAGCTGCCGTGGCTGGGACACTGCAGCACAGATCCCTAAATCAGTGCAGCTGGAGACTATCAGCTAACTGCATTCCTGGAAGCTGAATGGGAAGCTCTTCCTTGATGGAAGATCCCACAGTGCACCTCTGTGGTCACCGCAGTGAGCTTCTTCCATGGGCCAAGCTCAGTAGGAAGAGATAAGCAAGGCTTACCCGGGACATTAGAGGAGTCTGTACTTTGTCAGGGAAATAAGCCAAATGCTGAAATAAATCTAATAAAGCAGAATGTGAATCTTTTTCTAAGAAAAGAAAATCCTGCCATGGGTGATTGACTAACAATGTCTGCTATGGACAAAGGAAAAGATATGTTTGTGTAGATGAACATTTGCTATTCCTGACCTATCCCTCCTCTCTGCTAACCTAAATTACAAGGTCCCCCTGAAGTCTCATATTTTCCATAATTTTGCTGAATACTACTACTACTACTAAAAGTCTCTCCCTTTGGCCAGCTCAACTATGTATTACCTTCTCATCATTTATCAAAGAAATGACATTCCTGTATTATCTTCCAATTGTTTATATTACAACTGGCCTAAAGAACCAAGCCATAAACAATTTTACAGTGTTTCATTCTTTTCTACTCTCCCCCCCCCCTTTTTTTTTTTGCAGTACTGGGGATTGAACTCAGGGGCATTCTACCTCCGAGCTACACCCCCAGCCCTATTTTTTATTCTTTATTTTGAAACAGGGTCTCACTAAGTTACAGAGTGCTCACTAGGTAGCTGAGGCTGGCCGCAAACCCAGATCCTCCCATCTCAGCCTCCCAAATGCTGCAATTACAAGTGTGTGCCACCATGCCTGGCTACCCTCCCTTTTTTTAAATGACCCACACCACTTAATACACTGTAGAAAAAATAGCATTGGTTGATATCTACATTTGGATATATGGATCAATTGACTATACTAGGTTTCTGAGAAAAGCAGGAACTTTGTTAAAGTTTTCAAGTATTCTATTTATTTCCTTCAGAATTAAAACTCTTAAAAAAGGAGCATAATTCTCAGTTGGGATGTATCTATCATCATATATTTCTGCTTTACATATTTGTTTTTCCTGCTCCTCTTACCCACTGGCAGCCATAGGATGTCTAAGAGGGAAAAATGGGGGTTTTACGAACAGGTCTATAATCTCAGTCAGTTCTATCCTACCATCCCCCCAAATGTCTACTTTTCCAGTTATAATTTAGTACAAATTTTTATGCACACACAACTTTGCCACCCGCACCCCTTCTAATCAAACTGCCACCTGAGGCCCCACAAACAGAAACTCTGGAGCTGCTTCTGCTAGTTTTCTCTGAAATGCAGGCAAATAATAGAGTGTACTCTCTAGTTCTATTTTCTGTGTAAATCCTCCAGAGACTGGTGAAGTCAACTCTACTTCCTTAAACTCTCTGCTTCTGCTATTTTGGTTCATATCCAGCCTCTCTCCAAGGATCAGCTTTCCAGTTAACTCTCTGTAGAATGAAACAAAACACATCAAGGAAAGAAGAAAACAGGTAGGAGGAATCATAATTTCTTTTCATAAAGTAGTTTGCATCTGGATTTACTGGGGTGGGGGAGACATTTGCTCCTAAACTTGCTCACATTGAATTGACTAATTTGAATTAGTTTATCTTTTCCTTTGATTTAGCTAGCATGACCAGTTTGCCAGTTCATAATGACCAATGAGATTTAAAGTAAGGAACAGCTCTCGTGAAAACCTCTTTTAAGGCTTATCCCAAAAATTAGTTCTCATCACATTTCACATGTTTACATGGTCACAAACCCTATCTTTATTTTATCGCTTACTTAAAAGAATGTCAGTAGGTGAGTGATTTGCTGAAGGTCAGGAAGAATCCAGGAATAGAAGCGAGCTGTTTGGACAAGCTGCCCTAAGCTCTAATCGCCTCCACAGCATTCATTCCCACACACCCCATTATGACAGAGACATTGGATCCAGAGCTCTGTCCAATCCATCTTCTATAAGGCACTTGAAAGGGCTCAACCCTCTCTCTCACCTCTCAAGTCTGATTTTGACTCATTGCAAATTCTCCTTACCAAAGCCAATTGTAGCCATTTGGTCATTTTCATTTCAAATAATCTAATAATTTTTAAAAGGTTGCTTCCCTATTTTATATAAAATATCACTATAAATGCTAAACATTTCACAAACCACAGACTTGAAAATATTTTTCCACTCCCTTTGTGCTAGGCACTATGATCACCGTGAGGGATACAAAGCAGAGTCCTTGGCCTCAAGAAGCTTTGTATTTACTGTGGAAGATAGATAAGCAGACAGTACAATACATGAAGTCCCATTATCAGATAAAGTACCAAGTGTTAAAGAAATTCACAGGAAGAATATTTAAAGTCAGTTTGGAAAACACAAAGACTGCTTAAAAATTCAGTCCTCTGAGATGATACTAGTCTATTATTATGGGTTGAATTGGGTCCTTCAAAAAAAAAAAAAAAGCTGGGCATGGTGGTGCACGCCATGGGAGGCTGAGACAGAAGGACACAGCCTCAGCAACTTAAGGAGACCCTGTTATAAAAAGGGCTGGGGATATAGCTTGGAGGTAGAATGCCCCTCGATTCAATCCCCAATACAAAAAAAATATATATGTTGAAGCCTTAGCCCCCAATATCTCAGAATTTTACCTTATTTGATAATAAAAATCTTTACAGAGTTGTTAAAATAAGATCAGAGTGGACTTTTATCCAATGGGAGGGATATCCTTATTAAAAGGAGAAACTTGAACCCAGGGATAGACACACAAAAAATGCAGAGGATGTGAAGACACACAGGATATAGCCCTATGAAGATGGAGAATTGGAACGATGCATTTAAAAATCAAGGATTGCCAGCATATCACTGGAAGGTAGGAAGAAGCAAGCCCCTGCAAACACCTTGATCTTGGACTTATGGCCTCCAGAACTATGAGACAGCACAATTCTGTTGCTGGAAAACACCCAGTTTGTTGCCTAGGTACAAGGACTCAGAAGCCAGCTCTCAAGTACTGCATGCAACACAGTGAGCCTGCCATTTGCTAACATGGAACCAATGCAATCCCATGTTTCCAGTATGGAGGGAAATGTTTCTGGATGTTGTTTGGTCTGTACATCAGCTGATAAGCTGTAAACCCTGCATTTCTTCTGCAGTCAGCAGCTCGAAGCATCAAAGCTTCTGTTCCTACACCACATCAAAACTCAGGAAGCTTTAAAGTTCATCCAAACACCCAGCCCTCACTGAAAGAAGACACTGGGACTCCAGAGACAAGTAATACACTGTCTCAAGGATCCCCTGAAAAGAGATATCAGATAAGTGGACCTTTATTTATATCCCAGAAGGTCCTTTCCTGTCTCAGATCTACTCTAGCCAGAAATATAAGATGCTGTGTCAACTTCTAAGGGAGGGCAGCAGCCCACTGGAATCACAAGACAAGTGGAGCAGAACCCTGGTGCTCAGACCACAGACTACACCTTTTCCTTCCTGCTTCACAAAGGCATCTAAAGAAGACACCCAGGCCATGCAAACACAACTTCTTGGGAATGGGCTAAAATCAGCAGCTTCTATTCCTCTTTGAAATCTCCCTACACTGAGGAAGGCATTTTTAACAGACTTTCCATCAAGCCCAGCTTAATGTATTTTCTGCCAGACCCTTGAATGGAGAAATGCTATAGGAGCCACCAAATCGGAGACTTCTGATTGTGGAGAAAGGCTTCAAAGCACCTCAACTGAACGGAACTGAGAAAGGGAATGGAAAGGGAGAAACTGTGTTCCGGAACGGGTGTGAACAGAGGCCAGCATCCTTGTTCCCTGGGTGTGGGTGGATGCCACCTTAATGAGGGGAGCTGCCTTTTGGAAACACAACAAAGAAAGTACATACGCCTACAGGAACCAAGTGCCCAGGATGCTTCATTTTATAGGTGGGGTTACTGTGTCTGTGTTTGTAGCAAAAGTATTGGGTTTCAACTTCTGTATGCAGACTGAGCTCCCAGGAGAGAGGCATGGGAGCTGGAGAAAGGTATGGGGCAGAAACCTGAATCTTCCAACCCCTCAACACAGGCTTTGGGTCTGAATTTTCAGTTTTTCATTGTAGTTGTTTTTGCTTGCTTTGTTCTCCCTGCTTCAAAGCTAAGGAAAGGTAAATGTGAATTTACTGCTAGGTACAGCACCAAACTTGCACAATGTCCAAAGTGCAATAGATTTCACTTTCGGATTACAGTAATGGTTTACTCATAGTAAGCTGTATCCACCTTCTCTAATGCCTCTAGAAGGAATGTTTCCTTCCTCCTCAGGAGTCTTTGTCCACAGTTTTGTGGCCTGCTTTATTGTGATAGGTGACATATTTCTCAAAAGGTAAAAACTGCTTCCTAATCATCTTTGAATCCCCAGCTTTGGGATAGAGATATCATTAATTCTTCCCAAGTTAATGAACAGTGCATGTCTTGGCCAACCAAAATACTGCAGGGCCAAGTCTGCCACCTGAGGTAACACTGCTTGTCCTGAGAGTTATGCTAGTACCCTCCAGCAGGGGATTGGTAAGAACACAGTGGGGACCAGGTACTATCACCCAGAAAATGCTCTCCTGTCACCCAACTTCAGGCTTTACCACCTTTGAGTCTTCTGTAAGTCTTCCTCAGGTCAAACTATTCCTTAGAATACAGAAAATGATCAGATAAGCAGCTTAGAAAATGTTTTTCACATTTAAAATATGGGAGCTGCACCTTACAGCTCTTTATGTTATGCATATGTTAATATTTACACACTCTAAGACTATACTTCTACAAATCATGCATGCTGGACCCAATTCCTACTCTTTAAATTTGTTCTTTGCAAAATGCAATAAACTCCTTTATAATTATGGTAGCTTGACTAATAATAGTTTATCTTTGGAATTCAAAGCATTTAATTGCTTTCTCTTCTACCCACTTAACACCCTCCCCATCTAGGGATACCAAGGCAGGGTACTGTCCACGTTTATCTGAAGGGAAAAGAGAACATTGGGGCCATGACAGAGTTAAAAAGGCTCCAGAACCACTCTGGAGCAAATATGCAAATTTCAACAAGAGGCTGAACCATTTCGACTTTCATCCAAAAGGGTTTCGTTAGGGAAGTAGGGTAATATCTCTGTTAATGAGAAGACTATACTCCAACTGCATACTTTATAATCAGAAAGTGTACTGCAAGAACTCAAAATAGATGAGGAATTAGGGATATATCCTAGGATGCTAGTAAAGGAGCCAGTTATGAGCCAATTATGTCATCAACACAAATTGAAAAAATATCAAATGCCCTAGAAAAATATGTTTCAGAGAGTCTCAAGACAAGGGGAGATAAAATTTGGCTTGGAGAAGTTTGACAACAGAGAAGTTATCAGATAGGCTTCTGGATATTGGAAGAAATGTGTACAGGAAGCAAAAGTATATGACCCTATGTCCCCATCTCAAGAACTCCAGCCTCTGCCTAGAAATGAGAAATGAGACTCCAAGAAACACAACTAGAGCTGTGCCTCCCTCCCACCCCCCAAGAGAGTTAGCAGGAAGACAAATCATGAACCAGTTTTTGGTAATTTCAACTACTCAATGGAGACAGGATAGAACATAGAACAGTGGGAAAAGAAGGCAGGTTTGGGGACCGTGCAAGCCAGAGTGGGAATCTAACTCTAAGTGGAAACATAGATAAATTGCCTCACCCACTGGAGCCTTGGTGTTCCTCTTCAATAAAATAAAGACAATCGTGTGGTATCTGGTGCTGTAAAGATTCGAAATCATGCAGGTGAAGCACTTAACATGTTGCTTGGCAAAAATCAGGTGCTCAATAAAAGGTAGCCCTTATGATAGCTAGAATATTAAATTACATTTCCCATCAGCGTAGACTTGTGGGAAATGAGATTCAGTAGTATTTATGCCCCAAAGCAATTTGTCCCTTATTAAAAGGATTTCAAATGTCAGCAAACAAAAGGGGAGAAAGTCCTTTTATGTAACAGAAAAGGATATGTAAAAGGTAAGTCGCTGAAAGATTAAAACTACATTAAAATGTAATAAATCAATCTATCATCAAGTATAAATTGTTGATACTATATTCCCTTCAATTTGTATTTTATTTTACCAGGACAGGGAAAGGATAGTAAAGACAGGGAAATAGGAGGGGAGTAACAGAGTGACAACCAGTAAAAGAAAAGGTTTAAGAGGTCAGTGAGGGTACATAAATTGAGTTTAAATTATTAAAATGGTTAAAAGATGAATCTAGGGAAGAAATAAGAGCTATTTCCAATATTATGAAGACTATATACTGATATTTAAATTTTCTTAATTGAAACAACCAGTATGCTAGATAAAGTATAATTTTAATGTATTATCATACAGGCATGATAGTAAGGAATCTAGAGAATTAAAAACAGTAATAGAGCCAAGCATGGCGGAACAGGTCTTAAGGTCTTAATCCCAGTACTTGGGAGGCTGAGACAGGAGGATCACAGGATTAGGCTAGCCTTAGCAACTTGATGAGGCCCTTAGCAACTTAGTGAGACCATTTCAAAATAAAATAGAAATAGTGGTGTAGGTGGTGTAGCTTAGAGATAGAATGCCCCTGGATTCCATCCCTAGTACCAAAAAAAAAAAAAAAAAAGCAAACAGTAATAGGATCTTGAATCTTGGTGCAAAGTAGACTCCAAATTTGGCTTCTGCCATGAGAAATTCTGCCAAGCCTTGGAAGTCTTGGTTTCATCTTTAACAGATGAAGTACAAACTACAGACAGTATATAAATTCCAAGATGGTCCAAGACAGAAGGTCTAATAGAAAATACCTACATTGAATGGAATCTAAAAGGTCTCTAACTTCAGTGTAAGAGTAAACTTAAAATATGCTGTGTAGTAGTGATAGATAAAAATTTTTATGCCATAATCTTGATGCTGGGCAGATGAAAAAAATTTCTCCTAGCAATTCATAAGTAGAGCAGATCCATAGGTTAGTGACTATATTTTTGTTTCCTAAATGATAAGATTCAAAAGTGGACAGTTTAGTTTAATATACCATTTCAGTGTTGGTAGTGCCAATGGGTAATGGTTAAAGCAAATGCAAATCCTCTCTAACGGAATTAAAATTTAACATGATTCTTGGAGAACATAGGATGTATAAGGAATAAGGAAAATATGCCACCCATGGTAAAAAAAAAAAAAAAATTATAAAACAAACCTAAGAGAATATGAATGAGAATCGAGAACCAGAAGTCAAGTATACCTAAAAGGACTTCAGAAATTGACAGTCATACACAGAATATAAAAAAAAATCTGTTTAAATAAAAAAGCATAAAAATAAGATCACCTAATGAGAGATAAGGAATGACCAAATATAAGAATCAAAATGGAATTCGTGTAAATAAGAAGTGTAATTATTTGTTAAAAGGATCAATAAAATGGATACCACTGAAGATAGAGTTAATGAACTAGAAAATAAACCTTTAAAAACTACCAAGAATGCTTTTGAAAATGGGTATGGTAGCATACACCTGTAGTTCTCAGTGGTTTAAGGCCAGCCTCAGTAATTTAGTGAGACCCTGCTTCAAAATAAAAATAAAATTAAAGAAAAAAGGCTGGGTATGTGGCTTGGAGGCAGATGGCCCCTGTGTTCAATCCCCAGTACCCACCCACCCTCCCCCCCCAAAAAAAAAGGAAAAAGAAAAAGAATACATTTGAGAGGGACATAATAGAAAAACATAGGCACAGATTGACAAAAATAAAAATGAGATAATCTAATCAAAATATATGCTGGAATTAAAAGCGAAAATAGGAAAAAATATTCAAACACATAACAACGGCTGGGAAATTTCCAGAACTGATGAAGTGAGGCTAATAATTCAGGAAGCCTCACAATTTTTCCCCATAGAAAATTGCAAGGACATCACACCTAAGCAGATCAAGATATAATGTGCAGAGTAAAAACGAAGAACTTGAATACAGCTAGAGAAAACAACAGCTCATCTACAAAGAACCCAGGCAATTAAACTGAGGGCTGAGTTCTCTGTATCACCAACAGAAGTCAAAGACAGTGAAATAATGTCTTCAATATTCTGAGAGAAAATAGCTTTTAGGATAGTTTCATCTACCTTGCAATATAGAAGAATCCATTCAAGAATTGGGGACTGGGAGAAACAAAAATTCTCAAAAAAGTGAAAATTAAGACTTTTACCACAAAATAGAGCTTTGCTAAGGAAAACGCATAGGGTCTTCTGCAAATTATTTATCCAGTTGTGATATCTTTATAATTTCCTCTGTGGGACTTTTTGGGCTCCCTGCATCTGATCATCACAAGCGTGCACAATCACTTCCATCTTAAATATGGAAATTTTAAAGAAAATACTCCAGAATGAAGAAGGAAATTTTTATTGGTAAATATGTAGGTATCATAAATAAACATGGAAGTATATAATGACTATTGAGTATGGACTTTTGTTTGTTCTCATTTTAACAGTGTTAAGGATCAAATCCAGGGCTTCTTATAAACCAAGCAAGTGCTCTACCACTGAACTACTTTTCAGCCACAAATTAGGCATTGCTTTCATGTTTCCACAAACCCTCTTGACCACACCTTTGGTGCCAGCTACAGCTACACCAGCCACTTGTACACCGGCTTTAAGCTTCTGTAACCAAAAACACCATGCCTTCCTCTTCCTAGCTGGGGATTCTTAAACTGACTCAGCCCAAGACCATAAAACAATTAATAGTCCCAAAAGATACATAGAGTTTTTGACCAACTGGGAGACGGAAATAGTGCTTTGGCCTGAGAACCATTTGGTCAGGCTTAGCCTGTGGCCCTAGCAAATTATACATGAGTCACCTTAAGGTAGAAGAAATAAAATGGGTAGAAAGTAGATATAAAGGAATGACAAGGAAAATATAACTTTAATATGAAAACCTGGTGTTACAGTTCCTCATTTCTTCACTCCCCAAGCTGGTTCTCTTTCTCTCAGGCCTGTCATTCCAAAATTTCCAGGGAATCTACAAATCTTCACTCAATCTTAAAGTCACTGGAAATTCACTTACTTATAATTGCTTTGTGCACTGTTAATGACTTCACCAGTAAACAGATTTAAGAAATACATGATAGAAGTTGAGAAACAATTTAGGGGACTTTCTAGTTTATCCACTGGCCAGACAATGAAGACCATAATCAGACTGAGGATCCAGAAGACGACAGACAACAGTAAAGCTACATGTGATCACCAAACTGATGCCACCCTCACACTGCTTCTCATATCCACCCTTACCAAGTTTCCTTTAAGAGCCATGAAGCCCTAAAATGCACCTTTCACTCTCCAGATGGCCTGCATTCTTCCTTGAATGTGTATTTCTTTGCTTTCCTAAATAAACTTCTTGCTTTCCTCAGTAAAGTAGATGACTGGCTATCTACTTTATTGAGTCCACCTGCTCAGATGTGTGTGCTGAAATTCCTTCCTATCATGTAAGCCAAGGACCCCACTGGTCCTGAGTCCAGTTCTCCCCTCTCTCTAGGAACAATTTGCAACATTATTCTGGAGATACATCTTTCCCCCTTACAGCTTCTATTGGTGGGAAATTCAACAACCCCTCTTCACAAGAGCTCTCCCTTCTTCCCTAGTTCAGGTAACATAGTCACAAACAAGGTATTTGCTGGTAAATCCTTGCCCCAGACTTTTCCAGGTGCCCAGACTAAAATGATACAATATAGAACAGTGATAATGGCTAATCTGCAGAAGGTGAGAATGAAACAAACTAGAGCCAGGCATGGTGATGCAGGCCTGTAATCCCAGTGCTTGGAAGGGTGAGACAGGAGAATCACAGGTTCAACTCCAGCCTCAGCAACTTGGTGAGGCCCTCAGCAATTTAGCAAGACCCTGTTTCCAAAATAAAATAAAATAGGACTGGGGGTGTAGCTCAGAAGTAGAATACCCTTGGGTTCAATCTCTAACAACACACACACACACACACACACACACACACACACACACTAGGTCTAAAATATTTCAAAACAACAAGAAAGCTGATGTATTAATCATGGTTCTTTAGAGAACCAGAACAAACAGGATAAATAAAATGAGGAATTGACTCAGATAATTAGGGAGACAGACAAGTTTCACCTTCTAATCACCTGCAAGCAAGAAACTCAGGCAAGACGATGTGGATCAGAGTCTGAGGACAGGAAAACCAGAGAAGCCAGTGATATAAACCAAAGGTAGATAAGACGTACGTACCCCTACTCACATCAGGAAAATGGAATGAGGGGCTCCTTCCTCTGTCTTTTATTCTATTCAGGCCCTCCGCTGATTGGAGGATGCCCAACCAATTGTGGAGGGTAACCGGCAATCTACTGAGTCCACCTGTTCAAATGCTAACCTCTTCCAGACACACCCCAAAACAATGTTTTAATTTAGGCATTCCAGGAGCCCACTCAAAACTGAAGATTAAAATTAACTAACACTTGGGAGGCTGAAATAGGAGGACCACAGGTTCAAGACCAGCCTCAGCAACTTATCGAAACACTGTTTCACAATAAAAAATAAAATAAGGCTAGGGGGTAGCTCAGAGGTAGAGTGCCCTGAGTTCAATCCCCAGTACCACATATCCATATACACAAATAGTTTAAATTTTTTGAAGTCTTTTTTTTTTTTTTGCATGAGCAATGAGTAAAATCTGAATAATTTTAGATGGTATTAAGTGTGTGTTACAATAATTTAAAAATGACTAAAGGAATAGGAGTAAAACACACAATTTTCAAAGAAGGAAGGGTGTTGGAAACTCACCCAATACAAAATAAGGCCAAAAAAAAGTTACAGAAAAAGTGGGACACAAAAAGATGATAAATAAGAAAGTTGAAATAATTTAATATACCAATTTAAAATAACTTAAACTCCATGAATAAAAGAAAAATATTATCACAGTATGTTAAAACAAATTTTAGCAATATGTTGTTTACAAGATGCCTCTAAAATATAAGGATATAAAAAGTAAACAGACAATTAGAGAAATGAGAAAATGAGGCTGAATAAGCTAGTATCAAAAGGTCACAGGTTTCTAGGTGTGTTTTTCCTAATCCTAGCACTCAATTGTTTTCCATTATATCATGCCAATTCCTGAGGACAGGGTCACTATCTTATTCATCTTAGCTATCTAGGATCCCACATGTAACAAAGCAGTAGCTACTGAATTCATGAAATCATAATCGTAGAGGTACACAATTCATCAAAAACATGTTGAGCATTCCTAAAGAGAGCAACAATGATTCCTATATTTATGAAGATTGATTTGTTCTGATATTTGTGTCAAAATAATCAAAATTTATTTATCTCTGGAGAATAAAATCAATGTATAACTCAACGCAGGAAACATCTACATGTGTGGCCATCTGGAGGTGACAGGCATGTCCACGAAGGATGGTTTTCATTCATTCATTTATTCTACGTGCATTTTATTCATCGAGTCTGTGCCAGATGTGCCATAAGTATGATGACTACAATGTTAAATAAGATAAACACAATCCTTGTCATTTCAGAGATTGTAGACTAATTATTTTATAGCAAGACACTAATTCAAAGTTGTTGTTTGTTAGTTGGCTGGTACTGGGGATTAAATCCAGGGGTATTCTACCTCGTAACTATACTCCCATCCCTTTTTTTTTGAAACAGGGTCTCACTAAGTTGCTGAGGCTGGCCTCAAACCGTTGGTCCTCCTGTCTTGGCCTTCCAAGTACTGGGATTATAGGCATATACCACTGCACCCACTTTGAAGCATTTTAATATATTAGTTACAGTTTAAATTTTATTTCCTTTAGATTGTATTACTTTTAGGAAGTTCCTTGACCACAAAGTAAAAATTTCAGCTTGCCTTAACTTTATTAACTGAATAACTTGGGCACATAATTCAATCAGTTAGATCATTGGCTGCTCTGAAGTCCAGGTTTCTTATCTGAAAATTTGAAAATAATCCCTACCTCTCAGTGTGACAATCACCTAAGATAATGTGCCCAGCATGGTGATGTCCAATAAATGCCACTTCTCTTTAGAACCAAATTGTTACTACCATGCCCAAAGTTAATTTGTACCATATTCCATTTGTAAATATTAAGCATTATTCATGCCAGGTATCAGATTTCAGAAAAAGGGAGCTGTCTAGATGTAGCAAGACTGTTATTTATTAAAAACAGGTCTATTGAGGTCTAAACAGGAATGTAAACTATGCATATTTATTCGTATTTTTTATCTGTTACATAGATGTTGGACTGGCAACTATGCTTTGAATAATCTACTGGCATTTACTTGTAATAATGATCCTATTACATTCTGTATTGTTAATTTATATAATTTAGATATCTCCTTCCACCCCTCCCACAAAAGCATATGATCTAATGCAAACTTACAAAGCACTGTTTCGAGCATTATCTCCAAACTCACCCTTTCCATCAGCAGATGGAGAAATGTATTATTGGATATGCTGCATAAAGCTAAAGACTTTGAAATTAATAGAGACCTGGTTGCCACAGGATACAACTATACCTAATGGGCTATTAAAAAATGATTAATATATGTCCCAGTGGGCCAGCAAAGAGAAGGGCCATGATTGTGCATAAAAATGAAGAATTAATCTGACCTATCATGGCAACAAAAAGGGCTAGCCCGAGTTCCTGAACAATGGCTATCAGAAGAAGCTTTAAAAGGGTTTTCTAGCTGTATTAGCTTCAGAAAAACACTATTTTTTAGAGTAAAAGAGAAAACAGTTTACTAGGATGCACTTTGTGTTTGGTCTTGCTGCAGCGGCTCAATCTTCAACATTAAGTGGAATTTTGCCTTGGACTCAGCATATCAGGATGCTGTAAGTCAATTGGAAGATGAGGAGCATTAAACAGTGCCTTTGGCAAAATACTAAACTCCTAAGGATGTTGGGATGAAAGATGCTTTGTAATTGCAAGAATTTATGATTAATTATTATTCTTCAGACTCTCATTTTCCAATATTTCCCATTCTATATGAGCAATATAAGGCACCCTTTCTGCCTTCCAAAATACAAACCAAAGATGCTTGAAATATTACAAAGCTTCGTGTTTCCACTATTCTGTATTCAGAGCTACATATGAATAGGTTATTTCTTTCTTCTCAGCAGCTATGAGCCAATAAATCTCTCAGATGGTTTGGATGTTTTAGTTGTTGAATGAAACATTTTAAAAATTCAGATTCTTTTTTGTTGTTTCATTTAAAACTTTCCCTTCTCCAGCTTCATCTTGTGTATTGCTGATTATTTCTCCTTATTATTAGTATTACATTCCAATTACTGTTCAAATAATGAACATTTCCAGAAGCCATACGTGATAGAATAAGTAGTAGAAATTACACAAAAAAGAAAAATAGATCATTAGTAAAATGAAAAACATATTAATTAAATACCTTTGAGAAAAAAATGACTGAAGATAGTTAAATACATTAGTTCTTTATTGACCTTTTTAGAAAGTGGGACAATCACTCACAGCAGTTTCAAGCACTATAGACAAGTCACTAAATCTCCAAAAGTTTATTCAATTAGATAAATATTACATTAATATTAATGAGAAAAGACTTCTGGAGTGGATGAGAAGATTGGAGCAGGGAAGATTTCTAGAAAAGGCCAAAGTACCTGGTTTATAAGATGTTTCTAGTGACCTTGGTTATTTCAGTTTTTGTTGTACAAACATAATTTCACAGGTCTATGTATTCACAGGGGAAAGAAAACTATACGTTAGTGCTTATTATGTGCTAGACACTTGATATATTTTAGTTAAGTGTCACAAGAACACTAAAAAGCAGATATTATTATTAGCTCCATTTCAAAAATACTCAAAGTGATAAAGTTAGGTTTTCACATACAGATCTGATTATATCTACCTCTAAGCTCTTTCCACTGTATCCATTCATTCATGCATGCACTTATTTATCAAACATCTACTATGTCCCTTATCCTGTACTAGGAATGCCAACATTTCTACAATACAGTCAATGCCTTAGAGAGTCAAGAACTTCATCCTGCTATGGATGCCTATAAAAAGTAGAAGTGTCTACACTAGCAGGCAATAAGAGGAGAGAGGGAGGACTGCTCAGAACAGACGTGAGGAGAAGGTGTAGCCGAATCCAAATCCTCAGAGATGAGTGAACACAGCCAGGCAAGCAAGAGTAAAGGCTTCACAGACCAGCAGAGGAGCAAGGACAGAGGCAGATTCACCTGAAATTTTAAACTAAGGAAAAATTTTAGGATGCCAGAAGGGGTGTGAGGAGTTAGAAGAGAGATCGCAAGTTGAATTAAGTTGGTGGCCCAAAGCCATTGTGTTAAACGGAAATATACAAAAGTTCTCAAATGTGTGCCCCACCTAAAGATAAAATATATTCATTAAATTGTCATCTGTATAAAAATGGGCAGATAAAATCAACCCTCCAGTGCAATATATCCGAGAATCGAGTTAAAAAGAGCCATGGTGCCAGGCATCGTGGCATATTACAGTAATTCTAGAACGTGGGGAATTGCAGGTTCAAGGTCAGCCTCAGCAAACTAGTGAAGACTTTAGCAACTTAACAAGACCCTGTTCCAAAATGAAATAAAATAATAAAATAAAATAGGGCTGGGGTATAGCTCAGAATTATAATGCCCCTGGGTTCAATCCCCAGTACCACACACACACAAAAACCATGGTAGGAGGAAACATTGAGCAGCATGACCCTCTCATGGAATCAACTCTACTCTGTGTATACAGTCTGGGCCCCTTGTCTCAGCATCAGTGTACCCTGAGATTTTAGCAAGACCTGGGTCAGCCTTTGGAGAGACACTTGGAATTTGTGAACATATCAGTGGAATATAGTGTAGCCTTTCTCCTTTTAGGTTCCAACCACTTGCAAAGCGGAGCACACAGCCATTTCTTATCCGCGCCACACCAGTTACTCTGTGACATGTTCTAGATCTGGCTCTGCACAGTATCTGGGGCAGCCTGTGTGACCTCCTCTTGGTCTTTTGACCTACATGTTGGCAGGAGATGGGAAGAAAGGATGAGGGTGACATATCCTAATTAGAATGCTCTGAATGTAACTCTAGATTGGACAAAACCAACCACTGACAGATTGGCTGGAGTTGGCCTCACTCTCCTTGGGATTTTTACCAGAAGCAGCTGCAGCAGCCTCTTCAAACATCCTGACTGCCAGCCTCTGACTAGACTCCCAGGAGCCTGACCAAATGGGCGAGGCATCAGATAGATTTCACAGCAATAAGCTGCTGCCCCTGGACTTTTAGGTAAGCCACTGAATAGTGATGTGCTTGATTCTGGGGCTGGATGGCAAAGGGAAACAGAACAAGTTCTTTTTCAGTTTGCATTTTCTCTCCATCTCTTCTGCTGTGCAGCTGAAGCTAAAGACAGAGAATGGTGGGCAACAGACTAACATAACAAATTGCCCATAAAATATATTCATAATCATCTGATAGCCAAAAATGGGAACCAGGCCACCAATCACATTAAATTCATGCTGCCTTGGCAAGGACTATTAAATTAACCTTGAAAACAACAATACTCCACTGGTAGCTCACCAGGAAGACTTTTACATTCCCTGTCTCTGTCTCATCACCCTTTCTCTACCTTGATTGCTTCCCACCTACTCTTTCTCTTTCTTTGCCCTTCTCTTTGTTTTCCTGTCGTCCCACCTTCCCTTGCCTCTCTTTCTCTCTCTCTCAGTATTATTTGTGATTTTTCCAGAATTCTGTCCAAATCCTGGAAGACGGGCAGGGGTTTCTAACACTGGCATAATGGCTTTGTTTCATAAGCAGATGCCAGTCGGTTCTTGACCAAAGTAGGACACACTCTCAGAATTAAACCATTTCTAGCAATAAAATGAGCCTCCAACATCATTTCCTTTTATTGCTCTCTAAAAAGCAAGGGAAATAAACAATCTACCACAATGAATTTTTGTGTCAAAAGATAAAGATGTTGACTGCCCAATCAATCACAGGGACTTTCCATTTCTTTCAAGCAATATTTCTTCATGCCAAATTTTCTTTTGCTTTCTTTGGAAAGGTGGAAGTTAGCAAGCTGCCAACTACAGATATTGTTTTCCACTCTAGGGAAAGAACTTCCTTGGCACACAGGCCATATTTTAAAATAACAATAAAAATCTTTTTTACTTACCTCCTAAACATTATGAATGAACCCATTATCCACCTAATTCTGCACTTTCTTAAAAACAGATTTGTAATGAACTATTTTATGCCCCTTAAATAATTTAAAATCCCAAAGATGCAATTCTCCATAAGGTCTTCCCATACACAATGGTATGTACTGCATATATTAGATTGCATTTATTTTACATATTCAGTCAGAGGTACATTTCAGTATTTTGATATTTTCTGCCCTGGTTTGAAAGAGCTATTTATTATAACAGAGTCATCTCACCAGTAAATATTTATAGGAAGGTTTTATTTCCAGTTTAAGACTTGAGTATTGTATCTTACAGTGCCTAAAAAAGGCTTTGTTGATTTGCTATTTGAGCTTTTGATAGAGTGTGTTTATGGCCTGGCCATGGGAGGTTTCTTCTTTAATAATTTACAGAATTACCTGCAGTAAAATCTTCACCTGTTCTTTGTTTTCTTAGCACCACAAAATTGGAATTACATATAAAATCTTTCCTCCAGGAGATTTATGGCTACCACAGAAAGAAAATCTCCACTTAAATTTTTATGAAACATCAAAATTATGGTTTGCTTTAGCAAAACAATACAAAGGAGGCCTTCGTTGAGTGAGGAGTGTTTCCAATATTTGAAGACATCATTCTTTATCTCCCATTTAATCTCTTGTTTTCCTGTGGCAGCTTCTTATGGGTTTTTGTTGATTTCCGTGTGTGTGTGTGTGTGTGTGTGTGTGTGTGTGTGTGTGTGCAGTGCGTTAATTTGTCTCTATAGAAAGCTCTACATGCCAACCATAGGGGCTAACCCCAGCCATAAGATAGTCCTTACACAACAGGACTGAGGTCCAATTTCTTTCTTTTCCCCAGAACTGACCACCCCATCCTTGAACAGACAACCTGGTGGCCCCAATTTAACTGCATATAGAGATAGAGAAGACTATCCTTTCCTGTGATTCAGATTTCAGTGTCTCTTTATTGAATTACATTTTAATAAAAGGTTTATATAATATCCACAGAGCAGTTATCAATTAATTACCCATGGAAATTTAGGGGATGTTTCACAGTGGTAGTTATTATACCCAGGGCATTAGACATATGTTACATAAAAGATGCAGTCACCTTGAAATTATATTGGCAAGACTGCCTTTTTCCTATAGAATATTATACATTCTAATGTGAAAATTGAGTTAACCTATTAGGAGTTGGGAATGGCCTGTTCCAAATGGTTTAAGGCAGGGTTAGACACATTTCCAGGAAGCTCAGTGGAATGTCAGAAATCTGTGCACACTGGGTGAGAAATGTCTTAAGTTCTTTGAGCACTCCTGCCTTTCATGGATTGGGGGCTTCATATTTAGAGAACAGAGAGGCAGCATGTTTACAACCCTGGTCCCAGCTGATTCATCCTATGGATTCTTCCAGAGTCACCTGCATATCACACCTGACACCTGGGGGAGAGGATGTGCGTCCCTGCAGGTAGGCGTAATCCTCCCTTTTGAAAGCTTTACTCCAGTACACTGGCTTGCAGATATCAGGCCGAAAGGGTAGAGTCATGAGGACAGTGGGGGAGGACAGATGGATGGCAACATGAACCCCAGGATCTGCCTGACAGAGAAGGGTCAAAAAAGGAAATCTTCCAGGTTCCAAAACAGTGGTGGCAAACATCAGGAATAGCTGGGGGGAGGGTTAGAGGGACAGAAAGAAGACCCAGCCAGTTCTCAGGGTAGTGAGAAAGGGGTCCACAAATCTAAAAGGATTCGCCCATTCTGCTCCCTCCTGCCTTGAGCGCCTGTGGAAACATTCAACCTCCAAATGATTTTTGTCAGGTTTGGGATGAAAGTTTATCTCCTGTCTGGGAGCTTAGGGTATTGCTGGTTGCGTTGTTTTTAAAGTTATCAGGAATAAAAATTACTTTCCTGCCAGGCTGAAGAAATTAAAGAGTTGCATTAAAGATTTGTGAAGCTATAATCTCAAATATCAGAAAATCATGTCATTACTCTGGGGCACTGTGCTGCATTGACTTTTAGAAAAATTACCGCCATAGTCATCATTAATTTTTTAAAACCAGAAAACCTGTTTTAATTTATTTACTCATAAAATGAACTTGAAAAAAATCAGAATCAAAATTTTACCCCAGCTGGCCATCCCTGTTCTTAGGAGGCTGAGACAGGAGGATCGAAGATTAGAGGCCAGCCTCAGCAATTTAGTGTGACCCTCTTTCAAAAAAATAAATAAATAAAATGGGGCTAGATGCTTAGCTCAGAGGTAGAATGCCCCTGGGTTTAATCCCCAGTAACACACACACACACACACACACACACACACACACACACACACACACTAATAATAATGATAATAATAATAATAACAATAATTTATCCCAAGCCAGATAGTACACTCCTGTAATCCTGGTTCTTGGGAGGCTGAAATAGGAGAATCACAGGTTACAGGCCAGCCTCAGCAACTTAACAAAACCCTCCGCAACTTAGCTAGACCCTGTAAAGAAAAAAAAAAGAAGCAAAACACCCAATACCTTGCTGCTTAAAAAAAAATCATTCATTTATTTGTTCAGCCTTCGTTTCTGCTATATCTATCCCTGGAGAATCACTGCTGGGGAAATGTAAACAAAGAATCCAACCCCTTCCCTCAGTGAGTAAAGGAAGAAATGGAATGAAAATGGGTAAAGACAACCTAGGCTGAGAAGCCACCTACCAGGGGTCCTAAAGAAATGATGCCAGTGAACATCTGCAGGCATGAGTGCCTAATTCTTCAAGCAAAAACATCTGGGCCAGGAAGGGTGCTGAGCACTGACGGGTGAGTGGGCTGACATTCCACAGGCAGAAGAAAAGCAGGGAGATAATAATCCATGCAGCTGATACACAAACCACAGAATGAATCCCCAGGGCCCATTCTCCTTTTCTAAAACTGGTTCTGAAAGGCACCTGTAGTGGCAGGGTATGGTGGCACACACCTGCAATCCCAGTACTTGGGAAGCTGAGACAGAAGGATTGCAGGCTCAAGTCCAGCCTCAGCAATTTAGCAAGGCCCTTAGCAACTGTGTGAGACCCTATTTGAAAATTTAAAAAAGTAAAATAGGTCTGGGGGTGTAGCTCGGAGGTTCAGAGACAGAACACTCCTGAGTTCAATCTCCATTACCACAAAACAAAAACAAAAATAAAAGGCTCCTGTAGTAACAGTGGGTTGGGCTCTGGCTCCCATATCCAAAGGTGGTTAGGATACAGAGGAGGCTCTGATTCTCTTGCATGAGAGCCAAGATTTTCTCTGAAAAATCCACTGACTCTGACTTAAGAGTGAATATTAAAGGTACTGGGGAACCAGACATGCCATAGATTTTGTATGAGAAACTTTTCATCTAAGGCCTAATTTTCTCTGCTGGAGTTTTGGTCACTTGCTGCTGTCAAAAATAGCTTAAATGAAAAATTCAACTAGGTACTGGTGATTAGTTTTTAAATGAACTACAATTGACATATTAAATATGAAAGATCACACTTGAGAATGAATAAATCTGGTGAATAAAGAGTGTTCTGGAGGTAAAGATGCTGCATTTCAGTTAAATACAGTCAGATTACCTGTCAAATGACAATAATCCCTAATATTCAATAGTGCTGTTACATTGAGGACAGCCTTAAAGATACCTGGGAACTAGAAAGAAAGGTAATATTCTGGTAATTTTGTCACATGGAAAGGTTTAGTGTTTCCAAAGCTGCCTGCAGTATCAATGACAAAATCACCCAATGATTCAGATTCCTAAACCTAATACTTGAGCCTGGCATTAAAGTTCTTGTGAGAGACAGAACCAATAGGGTGAGACAGATAGACAGACAGATGGATAGATGATAGAGGATTTATTTGGGTAATTGGCACAGGAGATTATGGAGGCTGTCCCAGGAAGGCCCTCTATAAGCTGCAGTGTCCCAGATGTTGGCAGGCTGTTTCAATCCAAGTCCAAAGACCTAAGAACCAAGGATGTAGATGATATAAATCCTAGTGTGAGACTGAAGGCCTGAGAGCTCAGGGGCACAATGATGTAAGTCCTAGAGTCCAAAGGATCTGAAGTTCTTATGTCTATGGGCAGGAGAAGAGTATCCTCACTCCAGGACAGAGAGAATGCATCTTCCTCTGCCTTTTTGTTCTATTCAGGCCCCAGCCAACTGGACGGTGTCCACTCACATTGAGCGGGGATTTTCCCCACTCAGTCCACTGACTCACATGCTGATCTCCCCCAGAATCACCCCCACAAACACCCAAAAGTGATGCTTTCACAGCTCTCTAGGTATTCCTTAGCCCAGGTGTGTTGCACCTAAAATCAACCATCACCAACTTCTATTTTGAGATCCAAAAAGTAATATCAAACTTTTCCACATGCACATTTTAAAATATGGTTTTTGAGCTGAATGTCTTTACATTTTTTTATGCCATGTAAAAATGGAGTTTATAAACAACTTAATCTACCTCTTTTCTTGTCCATACAGGGTCTATTGTTTCTTGCCTAGCATAGAGTGACTTGAAATTGACAAGAAATCTCAGAGGCTGCCAACATCCTGAGGCTAGCCTGGAGAGCAGCCGGTAAGCTCTTATCTATGACATTTAACACAGATTGGGAAGATGGAAGGAAATGAATGCTTACGTTAAAATGGAAAAAATAATCAACATATAAAATGAGAGGAAGTCAGAAAAGAAGCATAGTTCAAGTAGATAATGAATTTGAATAATTTGGGCTACCAAAATAACCTACCGATTCCTGGCAGCATTAATTATTCATTTTCATGTTATTCTTTGATTTTATTGAATGATTGTCAAATTTGTACTTATCTTTGATTCACACATTTATAGTTGATCTTAATTGTGAATTTTAAAGGTTTATTGATTGCAGTTCTATGGATTGAATACTGGGCCTTGAGCATACATTCTGTCATTGAGCTACATCCCCTGCCCTTTCTTTGATATACAGCCTCCCTAAGTTGCTGAGACTGCTCTTGAACTTTCGACCCTCCAGCCTCAGCCTCTCAAGTAGCTGGAATTAACAGGTGTGCACCACCACTCCCAGCTTAACATTTTAACAAACTTCAAATATTACTTGTAGTTCCATGGTTGAAATATAAATAAATTATTGTTTTAAATAAGCTTCTGTTCCTTTACTCTACACTTGGCTAGTCAACATTTTCACTACTATAATCCAAAATGACAGACCCTGCACATTAGAGGAGGGAAGATTTATTTGCTCACAGTTTTTGGAGATTCCAGGTTCAGTCCATGTGAGATCAGTGACTGGACCTCAGAGCATGGTGGCAGGAAGTGAGGAGAGGAAAAAGGGAGAGGGGAGAAGGAAGAGAGGAGAGGGGAGAAGGAGAGAGAATGTAAGGCCCCATTCTTACATCTTAGAAGCCAAAGCGAGCAGAGGGAGGAGCAACCATATAATCCCCAGCGACCCCTCCTTAGCAACCAACCCCAGCTTCCAACATTGCTACCTAGTTTCCATGAGGGCTAGGGGAACATTTTAAATCCAAACCATTACAACACTTAAAAGAATGTTTAGGAAGTAAATTCAATCCAACTAAAGATAGTCTTGTAGCTGTCTTAAGATATTGTACAGGTACCATCTGGTGTAATACTAAATAATAGAGCCATGCTTCCTGTCTTATTGCTATGATTTTTGGTAGCACATTTCATTCATTTCTTTGTGCTACTTACTCATTCTGACCACAATCTGAATATTTAGTTGTTAGGACCAAAAGGGCAACTGCTATTAGACATCTATGAACGTGAATTAATCAATATATTTTATAATGTAAGGGGAAATGTTTTTCAATCCCTTGCCTTTGTGTATTTATATAGTTACTATATTAAGTCCTAGAGCTGGTATAACAAATAAGTATGAACTCAGTGACCTAAAACAACAGAAACATATTCTCTTGCATTTCTGGAATGCAGAAGTCTGAAATCAAGATGTCGGCAGACCAAGCTCCTCTGGAAGGCTCTAGGGGAGAATCCTGCCTTGCTCTTACAGCTGTGGTTCCTGGCTTGCACCATTTCAATCTTTGCCTCTGTCTTCACATGGCCTCCTCCTCTCTGTGAAGCTCTCCTCTGTCTCATTGGATTTAGGATCCACTTGGCTAATCACGGATGACCTCATTTCAAGATCTTTAACTTAACACCTGCATAGACCCTTTTTACAAACAAGGACACACTAACAGGTTCTTGGGGATAGGATGCAGACATATCTTTTGGAAAGTATCATTCAACCTGTTGTTACAAGTCACTTTCCAGTGATTTGTTCTCTCTCTCTCTCTCTCTCTCTCTCTCTCTCTCTCTCTCTCTCTCTCTCTCTCTCTCCACACACACACACACACACACACACACACACACACACACACACACACGCACACACCAATCATCAACGGTAACTAGTTATTCTATACTATTAGAGCAAGGTAGATTCTAGAAGACTCTGAATCACTAATTCCATTGAAAAATCTCAATCACTGTGACCTTGTGACCAGGAAGAAAAAGCTCTGGGAATAGTGACCCTTAGTTTATGTTTTCCTCAGTCTTGTTAAAGAAGATCCAGTGACAGACTGTTGATGTCCTGGGGCATCGATTACTGCTGATTTCTTCTTTTGGTGCAACTCTTGCCTAGGGGTTTTATCAACTGCATGCATCTTGAGTATGGGAACTTGATCAGTGACTGTTGAAATCACATCCTCCCTCCGTGTTTCTCCATCTGCTTCTCCTATTCTGTTGGATCAACAAAGTTTTTTTTTCAGGTTTTTTTGTGTGTTTGTTTGTTTCATGAGTCTGGGTTTTAGTCAGAAACCAATAAGCCTCCACTCTTCTGGGACATTTTCCAATGTTGACTATTATCACCTCTTTTTAAATAAAGAAATGGCTTGGGGGGAAAAAGCTACTTGTTGAATCTATTTGTTCAAATTTTAGCTTTTTTATGAGTCTAAAAATAGACAAAACAAAAGTGAATGTTCAACATTTTTCACTTGTATAGTTTAGCACTGGAAAACTTTCCTGCTTTTTCTTTTCTATCTCAGGACACATTTGAAGATGGCATTCATCTTTTAAGGAGTTATACATAAGACAGAGCAGGTAAGGGGAGCCCCTATCTGCCCATGCCATAGTGACCAGGATTTGATCTTTCATCCCTTTCCTCCTAAGCACTTAGCCAATCCTCCCTAAAACTGGCAGATGAGTGAGCTCCTCAATTTAAGAGTTAACCTTGATGATATTAACCAAGTTTCAGTATGCCTAAATCTGGACAGCCAAGCACCCTTTTTCCACAGAGAAAAGCTTTCATTCTGGGCCCTCTGGACTTCACCCATGCATCTCTCCCTTTGGCTAGTTCTGATGTATATATTTTTGCTAGAATGAAACTATAATAACTATAATTATAATTATATAAGTTCTTCTAGTGAATTACTGAGTCTGAGGGATCCCAGGACTTAGGAGGCTGAGACAGGAGGATCTGGGTTCAAGGCCATCCTCAGTTATTCAGTGAGGCCCTCTGCAACTTAGTGAGACCCTGTTTCAAAATAAATAATAAAAAAATAGGGCTGGGGGTGTAGCTTGGAGGTAGAATGCCCCTGGGTTCCATCCCCAGTACTGGAAAAAAAAAAAGATCCCTGAATTCGTAGCCAGTTGGTCAGAAGTAAGGGTAGACTGTGGATTCTAAAGTAAGTAGATTCTTAAATAAGGATGATGCATTAGTCAGTTTTTCATTGCAATAACCAAAATACTGGAGAAAAATTACTACAGAAGAAAGGTTTCGTTTGGCTCACGTTCCAGAAGCTGCAATCCATGGTTGGCTGGCTCTATTGCTCCGGGTCTGAAGTGAGACAGGTAGGTGAAGGGCATGGTAAAGGAAAGCTGCTGAGCAAAGAAGGGTGTACCCCCAGTGGCTCATTTCCTCTACCCCCAAATCACTCCCACCCCACTAATGCCAGCAGCTATGAATTCCTTAACAGGTGAATCTATCGATGAGGTCAGAACTCTCATGGTCTAATCACTCCTCCAAATCCTTACCTCTGAATATTGCCACATCGGGCACTAGGACTTCCACATATGAGTTTTTGGGAGACACTTCATATCCCAACTGTAAAAGGTGGTCTTGTGGAGGACTGTGCCTTTAAGCTGCAAGGCGTGGCCCACCTCCACATAGTTGGTGTTAAAAGTGATTACAATCCCAAATTCACTTCTTATTTTCAGGTATTTCACATGGTGAATTCCTATTACTGCCATCACAAATTACCACAAGCTAAACAGCTAAAAACAACATTTATTAGCTCACAGTTTGAGAGCTCACAAGTCTAGAGTGGGATGGTAAGTATTGTGTACCTTCTGGAGCCTCGAGTGAAGAACGTGTTTCTGTGTCTGTTTTAGCTTCTAGAGACTGCTCACACTGTCAACATGTCTCCTTCACTCCCTCTGCTTTCATTGATACCTCACTGTCTCAGACTTGGACCTTTTTTCTACCTCTTAGGAGGATCTTGTGATTGCATTGAGCCTACCCATATAAACTCCCCATCTCAGCATCCTGACATTAATACCATCTGCAGAGGCTTCTTTGCCACATAAATTAACATATTAAGACCCAAACATATTTGGGGACCATTACTCTTCCTGTCACATATGGTCTTTGCCAATAGAAGACTCAAAAGCAGTAGCTATTACTCCTTCTTTATTCAAAGCCAAATCCATAGTTTTGAATCCCTTCAAAAGGCATAAGACTATTTTGCTTAATGTAATTGGTTTCTGTCTACATAGGCCTTTCTTGTTAAAATTTAATTATTATTACCCTTAGGGTTGTCTTTCTTTAATTTTTCTTTTTTATTTCCTTTTGCATACCTATTATTATTAACCCAGATCTCTTGCACCTGAAGTTTATATCTGAGAATGGAGAATAAGATTTGAAATTCTATTGTCAACTCCATTATATTCCCTCCTAAAATGTATTCTGATCCTAACACCCTCATTTTTCTCAATATCAATATAATAGTATAGCAGTAGCTTGTAAGCAAATGAGTGGAGGAATGGATTGTATCTGAGTTACAAGTATGGCTTTCCTATTTAACTAGTTGTATGTTCTTGGAGAAGCCAATCTCTCTAAGGTTCAGTTCTCTCAACTAGATAATGGCAATAAGAAGATGTTTGCAATAATATTAATCAGATTGCTAAAATGATGAAACCTCTAGCAAGGGACCTTATACATAATAGGTCAGAAAAAAACCTTTTATCACCTTTGCGCACCTAAAGTGAGGCCTGCCTGCTTTTTAGATAACTAATATATACATGATCAATACAGAATGTGTCCCACGCTAAGGCACACATTTCACATGGTGCCCATTGCTGTGCCCTGCAAAGGTAGGCAGGTCTGCTCGCATTGTTAACATGGGCTGTTTTGTATAAATCTTGCAGGCACTCATTACCTGGCTATGGGGGTGGAGAGACAAGTATAATATGAGAGGAAGGTTTTGTCCTGACCTTCATTCTATTTTTTGAACTTCATTTTGTTCTACTTTGCAGCCAGCATGACTTCCTCGTGGTTATCTGAAGTCTTCCTGGGAAAAGAAATGATGCCTGTCCTGTTGGCCCCATCTCTACAGTACCTGGCAGATGTGGCACACATAAGCACCAGTCCATAAATATTTGATAAGTTAATTGAGTAAACTAATAAATGCCTCTCTTTCTCTCTTGTTTTCTTGACCTTTTGCTCTGCCTGCATTCTCTGTTGCTCTTTCTCCTTCTTTCTGAACTATAGTAATAATTTAAGGGCCAGTCTAATTACTACCCGGGGTTCTCAGTTCTGCTAAGATCTTTCTGACCACTCTGCAATACCTGTTCTCATCTGCTTCAGAATTCTGTCAACTTTCTTAATTATCATCTAGGTCTTATTCTACACTCTATTTTCATAACCTTGTCACCTCTGTTAAATATTAATTGAAAATTTCTATAGGGTAGACAATATTTTATAAACATATACTACTAGTAGTACTACTATGTGCTGACATAATAGGCACCTGACAATACCTTCTTGTATTAGCCTTCTCTTGCTCTACCATACACTGCACAAGAGCCTCTAAAAGGATACCGATGACTGAAGCTGTATTTTCAACTATTCTGGTCATTTTGACTGACTGACAAACCTATTCAACCGAATTCCTTTTTTTTAAATGATGTGGCTGACTTATATAATGAATTGATTATGCAAACTCCAAATGCAATTCATAGGGACAGTTTGCAACAATGCGTGGTATGTTATGGGGGCAACTGAAATGTTGTTGGTCAACTCATGGCACTCTTGGATCACATCATATAGAATTTTTGCCTCAAGTTATGGGATTCCTCATCATTTCTTTCATAAGGTAGTCACTCCAAGGTGTGTGTAGGGACTGGATTGTTATAGCAAATGGCAAACTGTGTTAATGGGAGTCAGCAAGGAATTTAATTATTCTCCCAATTTCCAAAGGCAATGATGTATCACATTAATACTTTCTTTTGCTTTTCCTGCATGCTAGTAGCTGAAAGTGAAATGATGTCCCGGTCCCCAATGTGTTTGCAAAGGTGTCATAAATTACACCTCTGCACCTATCAATGGCAAAGCTGTTATCTCTGGATGCTAATTGTTGGCACACACAGCAAACAAAATGGCAGAGGCTACAGAAGCAGAATAGACAATTTGTTATTCCAAGTTATTCTAAGAGTCATTTTTAAATTGGGGGACTTTTGCTAAATGATTTCTATTCTGCAGGGCTGATGGTTCTTACCAAATCTTTTTTGTTTTGTTTTGTTTTTGTTTGTTTGTTTTGTAGTACTGGGTATTAAACCCAGGGGCATTCCACCTCTGAACTATAACCCCAGTCCTAGTTTTTATTCTTTATTTTGAAACAGGGTCTCACTAAATTGCAGAGGGCCTCACTAAGTAGCTGAGGCTGGCTGTGAACCTGCGACCCTCCTATCTCAGCCTCCCAAGTACTGGGATTACAAGTGTGTGCCACTACACCCAGCTCTTACCAAATCTTTTAAGAACATATATATTTCATTATCATATTCAGTCTATTTTGCAACATTCTCAACAGTTCTGATATTCTGAAAATAAAATGCCTACAACTTTACAATACAGATGCTCCTTGACATAGGGTAGAGTCATGTCCCAATAAACCCAATCATAAGCTGAAAATATTGTAAACTGAAAATGCATTTAATACAGATAACTTGCCAAACATCCTAGCTAACACAATACACTGTAGAGTATCCTTTGTTTAACCTTGTGATCGCATGGCTGGCTGGATGCTGTGATTTTCTGCAGCTGCCCAGCATCTCAAGAGAGCATTCTACTGCATATGGTGAGATTGAAATTCATAATTGAAATTATGGTTTCTATAAACATGGACATGCATGTGTCATTATAGTATCCTGACTTCAAATCCTTTATGGAACCAGCTAGGTGTCTGTCAACAGACCAGTGGATTATGAAACTGTGGTATATGTACACAACGGAATTTTACTCAGCCATAAAGAAGAACAAAATTATGTAATTTGTGGGAAAATGGAGGGAAGTAGAGTATGCTCAGTGAGATTAGGCAGTGGTCAGAAAATGAAGGGTTATTCCTTTTTCTCTTATATGTGGAAGCTAGAGAGAAATTGGGGAACAAAAGGGACTTCAGATAAATGAGAAGAGATTCTGGTAAAATAGTGGAAAAGAATTAAGGAATGGAGGTGGAGCAGGGAAGGAGATTTGATGAAGATGATAGTTCAAATAATGTTATGTATATATACAAAATTGTCAATATCAATCCAAATAACATGTCTGGGGAGGAGAGGTAGCATCCGGAGGGAAATACACCAACTGCTGTATGCATATATGTTTCTATTTCTCTGAACCTCATTATGATGTATAATTACAATGCACCAATAAAAGTATATTAAAAAATAAATACAGTTTCTACTGGATGTGCATCGCTTTCACCCCATTGTAAAGTCAGAAATTTGTAAGTCAAATCATTGCAAATAGTGACTATGTTGTGATTGGATAAATTAAGTTTTATCTTCAAAGAACACAAATCCCTGAGGTGGTACCCAATGATGTGTGACTATGACAAGTACTTCTGTGTCCTTACTGAGCAGTGCAGATGAGATTGGGTCAACAGAACTGATGGTTCTCACTGTGTGATCCATTTCAATCACGTTCTTAGGACATCATGCTATGTGGCCTTGGGCCAAACCAGCTTTGAGTGAAAGTCATGCAATGGGCAAGTGCAGTCCTCTGTTGAAAGACATTCTGAGAATTGCCAGGTAAGATCACTAAAGCATAGAAATTTTCTGTAAGACCATGGATAACTCATAAGCAAAAAATTAATTTTATAAACAATTGAATCTATATAGAAATGACTGTAGTGCTAGAATCTTCATCATATATTTTTGCCAGACCCAAGATTTATATTTGTTTATTTGCTTAAAAAATAGTTACTGATTTTTTTTATGAGAAGTGACTTAAAATATATCTGAACTTTGCTTTTCCATAATATTTATTTCATTAATCTCTCCAGACACATCGACCTTATATGTCAGATATGAAATGATGATTCAACTGTTCTTCAAGCTATAATTTCTTTTTAGAAAGGTTGAGCTCCCAGCTCCTATGGCTATCAAAAGTTGAGGTAGTGAATAAAAGATGAAATGCTAACACAATATTCATGCTGGGTTTTTTTGTTTGTTTGTTTTTGGCTTGTCTAGCTCTTTTGTTTCTCAGTTAAATAACTGTGAAAGTTTATGGTTACTAAAGAATGAAAGTAATCCAGTAATAAGGGAATTGAACACATGAAAATTGGGCCTCTATTCCTGGATCTTCCATCTCTACCTCCCAGGCCTGAGTGGCTGTGGGGAAGTAAATTAATGCCTCTGTTGTCTTTATTTCTCCACCAGTAAAACAGAAACAAGAATTGCTTTTCCTGATGCTCAGGGATCTAATAAAAGGATACTGAATAAATGTGGGAAAGTCCATCTCAACCCACTGTGTCCACCCTAGGCAACGGAGAGGAAGAAAGATGTAAAAATCATGGGAACAATCTTGTTCACTGCCTTATCAGAGAATGTTCACATGTGATGTATCATCTTATGACTTCACCCAACTGCAAGAAGGCTAGTTAGCGTAGTCTTTAGTGGCCCTTGAAAACCACTGTTGGCTACCATAATCTATGTGTAGTTTATGCATAGGAGTCAACTACCACTTGCTGGTATTTTATGCTAAAACAAATACATGTATCAAGATTTAACAAAATCAAAACCTGATTTTTTTTTTTTTTTTTTTAGAGCTCATTGATGCTACAGGACTCAGAATGATTCAATTCTCAGTAGAACTGTGTGGCTTTGGGAAAGTCATTTCAGTCCCACAAGCATTAGCTTTCCCATCTATAAACCGGGCATTGGAGTAAAAGGCATCAACCAGCATCACTTCTACATCTCCATCTCATGATTTCTGCTTCCATTGCACTGGGGGGCGGGGCGAGGGAGGGGCAGGGGAGAAATCCCAATGAAGAGATGGCCCAGGGTTTTTGTTCAATCCTCTGCTGCCATCTCGCAGTAGGTACTGCAGGTGCCAGTGAGGCCAGGATTTGAACTGGACGGTCTGCTTATTCCTATTTCAGGGCGGAAGATGCTGGGGTCGCACCTGCTTCAGTTTCTTGCTGTGCTACAGTAAGTGATTGAATGTCAAAGAAAAAGTTAGTGCATGACTCCTAACACAGAAAGTGGTGCACTAAATTTTGTCATTTTCCCCACTGTTTTATTATCATTACCTGTTGAGAGAAAAGTGATTAAGCAGTGAGTGTTAGCTTTACTTGCAGAGTTAGGCGAAACAGTGCATGCTGGTGGAACGGCGCCTGCTCTGTGATTAGCTAATGAAGCAGAGGGCAGAGCGCATGAGAAGAGGGCAGCAGCCTAAAGCAAGATTCAGGAGAAGGATCCCATGCCCAGTGGGATCAGAGTGCAGGCGCACTAGACTGACTTCCATATGACAGGTGTGCTGTTCCTCTTCCTTTCCCTCGCCCCTAATCTCTGACCTTGAAAGAATCTATGAATCCTATGGTTCAAACATGGCACCACACAACACTAATCGACATGGCCAGAATTCTGCCGTTCTGCACCAAGCCTGAGCCTGATTCCTAGTACCAGCGTGACAAGATGACACCCACAGCAGTCTTATTAATAGCGCCTTTAGTTCCTTTGTGCTATGATTTTCTGTGTGAGTTAAACGTAATCAATTCCTATTGTCTACCCGCCAACATCTCAGACCACACAATATTAATGCGGCCCAAATGGAATTATCCAACCAGAGTGATATTAGAGCAAAAGTAAACCTCTTCTGAATAGGCATTATGTTACGTTTTAAGTTCAGCAGTTGTGGTTTTTGTGGAGCCAGCAAGTAGCACCTTAAAATAAAGGAGAGATTCAATATCACACACACACACACACACACACACACACTTAGTTCTGATGGGCTTCAGGGAGGAAGGGAAAATGAAGAAATCTTTGAAAGCTGTCAGGGAAGATATTTGGCAAATCCAAGCAGAGGAAACACTCTAGACACAGGGAGGGGAAGGCAGAAAGGTGTGCAATTAGAGGAAAATTAGGGCATCTCCAGAAGGAAGGAGAACAGGAACTAATGAAGGCCACAAAGTGGAATTGAATTGAGTGGTGAGATTAGAAGGAGGAGAGAGAAGAATGGGTGCAGAGGTCAGGATGCTAAGACTAAATCGAATGACTGGAAAAAGGTATGAGACAGAAGGTTTTTTGTTTTGTTTTGTTTTGTTTTTTTGTTTTCTTTTTTTTTTTTTTTTTGTACTGGGGATTGAACTCAGGGCCTCTCTCATGCTAAGCAGGAACTCTATTACATCCCCTGAACATTTTCTTGTTATTTTTCAAAATTTTGAGACAGAACCTCACTAAGTTTCCCAGGTTGGCCTTGAGTTTGCAATCCTCCTGCCTCAGCCTCCTGAGTTGCTAGAATTACAGGTATATATCACCACCCCAGTAGGTTTTAATATTTTGCCTACATTACCTTTTTTTTTTTTTTTTGAGGTTCTGGGGATTGAACTCAAGGGCTTTCTGCCTCTGAGCTATACCTCCAGCCTTATTTTTTATTCTTTATTTTGAAACAGGGTCTCACTAAGTTGCAGCCTCACTAGGTAGCTGAGGCTGGCCGCGAACCCAGATCCTCTGGTCTCAGCCTCCCAAATGCTAGGATTATAAGCGTGCCTAACTACGCCAGGCTTACACTACCAATTTTTATGATGCTATTTCTTCGTAGGTAGATTTGAAAGTACTAATTGTCAAATGTCCTCTTTTCCTCTCCTTTCTTGGGAGGTATCTGCAGCAAAATCCTATGGCTAGTGTTTTTGTTATTTAAACTCTTGATTAGACTTGAAAAAATTGCCAAGAAGTCCTTGACTTCAGAAGAATTTGTTCAAATGACCTGGAGAGACAGTCAGATAACTTATCTGCCTGACTCATTCATTCAAGAAATTGCTATTAGCTGGGCGTGGTGGTGCACCCTTGTAATCCCGGCATTTGGGAGGCTGAGAATGGAGGATCTGGGTTCGCGGCCAGCCTCAGCTACCTAGTGAGGCACTCCACAACTTAGTGAGATCCTGTTTCAAAATAAAGAATAAAAAATAGGGCTGGGGGTATAGCTCGGAGGTAGAATGCCCCTGAGTTCAATCCCTAGTACTGAAAAAAAAAGAAAGAAAGAAAAATTGCTATTGAACTAATCTATTATATTAATTGCCTAAGTTGATTTGATTTCTTTGTTATTTAGATACGCATTCCAAAATATGCTTTGCTTTTCATGTATTGAAAGACATGAGGTTTTGACAGAGCATTTACAATATGAAAAAACAGTTGGGGGTAGGGTTGCATGCCTGTCATCAGAGTACTTGGGAAGCTGGGACAGGAGAATCACAGGTTCAAGGACAGCCTCAGCAATGTAGCGAGACTCTGAGGAACCTAGTGAGACCCTATTTCAAAATAAAAAGTAAAATATGGTTGGGAGTGTAGCTCAGAGGTAGAAGGACTCTGGGCTCAATCTCCAGTAACACACACACACACACACACACACACAGAGAAAACATGAAAGTTCATAACCAGGAATGACCAGGATACTAAATACATTTCAGAAATTATAGTCAACTCTGTGTAAAAAGTACTCATGAAATGTAATCCTATTTTTGTTGTTGTCTTTGCTGTTGTTAATGATCACACCCAGGGCCTCATCCTCCTAAGCCAGGGCTCAACCACTGAGCTATACCCCCAGTCTTACAATTTAAAATTTAATTTATAAGGAGAAAATATCCTTAGTGTTCCTTTTCCTCTCCTGCACGTACAGTGTACAGTTAGCAATAAAGTCCTGCTTCCTCTACAACCTCAAAACAAGTCCTCCTTCCCTTTCCTCTACCTCTCTCCTGCTTGACGTCTAAACCATCTCAATATTTAAGGCCACGATATTCATCTCCAGCACCTTTTCACCAAAGGGAATGAGAACTAAGTACAATCCCAGCAGCACACTTGTGACTGGCCATTCCTCACCTCCATCACTCCCAAAGGCCTGGCTAGAGTGAAAGACAAAGTTAACAAGGTGTCCTAAATGTCCCCAACTTGGCCTCAGGCTGTTTTCCAACCTGATTGTCCCCAGAGCTGTCACATTTCCACATTCCTCTTTACTCTTCTGTGCCTTAGTTTGTTCATCTTAGAAAAGGATAATAATAGGCCCTCTTTCACAAGGTTATTGAAGGATTAAATAAGTGGAACACAGTCAGAAGTATCTATATTAATACTATTATCATTGTTATTATTTGCAATTCTATTGTAAGTCCAGCTTTGAATATATGCATACATTCATGAATAGTCCTCTAATTCCCAGCTAATACTTTTTGCTAGTGTGCCAAGTCTTGTTTGCCAAGGTGTTTCCTATGATCAGATTCTGAATTTTAAATTTTCACATTGTTATCTCATTTAGTCTGTTCCACATAAACCCTAAGAAACACTTGCTTTTCATAGACTCCAAAGAGACGTCTTTTGATGGAGCAAATAACTTGCTCTGTTCACTTGATCTTGTAACAGATCAAGTACTGGGTGTAAGTGGACCTGGTAACATTAGAGGAATATTTCAGCCGAGAGCCTGAAACCTGGTTTTATTGAGCAGCAAAATCTATTTAAAATATGCTTTTTTTTTTTTAAAGCTGTATTACATAAAGTCTGGATTTGGAACATAGCTCTAAAGGGGTCCTTGAGAAAGGTTTCTAGCAAAGCTTCTAACCTAAAACTGAACCATCTGGGATAGAAGAAAATCTCTTCTGTTTTTAAATATCATGCAAAAAGATTTTTCAAACTACCTTTCATAACCTACTGAAAAATTGCTGTGTCACAGTATTCAAAATACCTTCACTGCAATATAAATTACCCTGTAATATCTACCTCCTGTTTTTCTCTGTAAAATTGAAACCAATTAGTACCCTTTGATAGAATAATAATTCTACTTTTGCAGTTTTAAGCATATCTTTGTCTTTGATTAAATAAATGCCAGCTTCTTTGGGTTTGCTGTGTAGGTCTTAACAATCTAATTATCTTATGCCTTTTCACTGAACTTGTCCATAAATTCCTCACATAAATTTGTGAAGTCCAGAGCAGTACAAAGTACTCATTTCACTACTAATAAATTTAGTAAAAATAGAAGCACAGGTGCTTTAGTTAGACATTTTGCTATGGTGTTGGAATTGCATATTTTACTAAATGATCAGATCTCCCTGGTAATAATTTATATCGCTTTTATAATAGTAAATTTGAATAGACTTTACTATTTTATTATATATTTTATTTCATAGTTTATTATTTCTATGTATAGTTTTATATTCTCATGTGATCTAGTCATATCTATAACATGCTTTCTTTCATTACTGTGTGGTGTGTGTGTGTGTGTGTGTGTGTGTGTGTGTGTGTGTGTGTGTGTGGTGTGTGTGTGTACTAGGGATTGAACCGTGGGGCATTCCACCTACAAGTTATACCCTCAGCCCTATTTTATTTTATTTTTTATTTTGAAACAGGGTCTCACTAATTTGCAGAGGCTGGCCATGAACCTGTGATCCTCCTATCTCAGCTTCCAAGTACTGGGATTACAGCTGTGTGCCATAGCGCCTGACTGCTGTAAAAATTCTAACTTTCATACTTAAACCTTTAATGCTCATGATTTTGTTTTACATGTTTGCTTGCTTGCTTTTTGAAAATTACTTCAGGTGAGCTGCTATCCATGTTTTTCCCAGAAAGTCAAAATATTTCCTACATCTTATATTTCTTTTTGTACATTAATTTCTCATAGAGACCAAGGGTCTGCTTTATGAAAAGAAGATCCTTAATTGGTCTCTGAATATATTTATGCCAGTTGTAAATAGGTGACATATATTTTTAGTTAATTAAAATTTTATATTAAGTAAGACATTAAACATGTCTAGATAGCTTATTTTAAAAATTGTGCTAAAATAATGCAGGCATAAAATTCAGCATTTTAACTGTTTTCAAGAGCACAACCCAGCAGCATTAAGTAGATTCCCGCTTTTGAACAACTAACACCATCTTTTATGTCCAGAATGTTTTTGTCTTCCCAAACTAAAGCAAATAACATTTTAATAAGAGAGAAAGCTCTTTTCTTTCTTGTCTTAGTCAATATTCTAAAGCATCTGACCACACAACTTAGAAGAAGGAAGATTTATTTGCTACAGTTTTTTTTTTTTTTTTGGAGATGCCATGTTTAGTCCATGTGAAGCCAGGGTCTGAAACCCAGGGCATGGTGTCGGGACACTGAAAGAGAGAGAGCAGGCAGCTGGGCATGGTGGTGCACGCTTGTAATCCCAGCATTTGGGAGGCTGAGACCAGAGGATCCAGGTTCGCTGCCAGCCTTAGCTGCTTAGTGAGGCACTCCGCAACTTAGTGAGACCCTGTTTCAAAATAAAGAATAAAATATAGGGTTGGGGGCATAGCTCGGAGGTAGAATGCCCCGAGTTTAATCCTCAATACTGCAAAAAAACAAAAAGAGAGAGAGCAGGCAAAGTTCCCCTTTCACATCATGGAGGCCGGAAGCAAGAAAGCCATCCAGTAAGCAAGGGGCTTCAAAGACCCAAGCACACCACCAGGGACCCACCTTCTCCAGCCACAGTCCCACAGGCCCGTGTTACCACACAGGTAAACCCATTGTAATGGATTTATCTATTGAGGAGATTATAACTCATGACTTGCCTATATCAACCCTGAGCTCTTCAGGGGACATCCTATATATGATCCTGTCTTCTCTTACTCAATAACATCTCTCACAGTGCCATGTTGTTTTCCTCAGTTAATTTAGTAGGTTGTATGACTGTTGGCTCCATCTTTTGCCTTCCTACAGGATTTCTTGAGTTCCTTAGCTGGTGGGTGGTTGATTTCAATAGTTGCATTCTCAAATCCCAATAACTGATATGTATTCTTGAGATATAGTTCCTCTGGACTGAGGCAAGGGCAGGCAACACAAGACCTTTGTTGTTTCAATCCAATGGTGTTCACAAAAGCCAGTCTCCAGGATACACTGACGCCATAGCTCTTCCCAACACTGTGGCCACAAAAAGTACATAACTTATGGCCACCATATTTCCCAAGTACACTGTGCTCTTGTGATTTGAACTTTCTGGGTTTTTTTTTTTTGTGGTACTGAGGATTGAACTCAGGGGCGTTCTACCTCCGAGGTATACCCCCAGCCCTATTTTTTATTCTTTATTTTGAAACCGGGTCTCACTAAGTTGTGGAGTGCCTCACTAGGTAGCTGAGGCTAGCCACGAACCCGGATCCTCAGGTCTCAGCCTCCCAAATGCTGGAATTACAAGCGTGCACTACCACGCCTGGCTGTGATTTGAACTTTCTTTACTGAATGAATTTAGAGAGAAAAATATGAGTGAGGCTGGGTTCAGAACTCCATATGCATGAGGAAGTAGAGCTATGAGATGATAAGCCTTGGTTATTGCAAGTGATTTAGGGATATATACTTAGGGAAGGACAACATTTTCTTCCGTGTAACCAGGCTCTCTACACCCAGAGCCTTACTTGTTCTAGGCCAGCACTCTACCACTCAGCTACCTCCCTAGCCCTACTTTAAATGCTTCTGTGAGAGTCTTTGTGGATGAGATTAATGTTTAAATTGGTGGACTTGAAAAAAAAAAAAAAAAGGACCACCATCCGTAATGGAGGTGGACCTTATCCGAACAGCTAAATGCCTGAATAGAACAAAAGACTGACCTTTCCTGAGCAGGAAAGGGTTCTTCACTGGCAGCCTTCAGACTTAAACTGCAGCATTGGCTCCCCCTGGCTCCCCAGCGACTTTGGATTTGCAGGCCTCCATGATCTTATGAGCCAGTTCTTCAAAATGTTTCTCTCTCTGTGAATCCAAACACAGGCACGCACTCACGCACACATACCACACTATTGGGTTAGTTTCTCTGGAGAATCCTGACAAGTGTAACAAATATCAAGTATAAATTTTACTTATGAGTATCAAGCATAAATTTTCTTTCCTTACTTGCACTGTTCATTTAGGGCAACATTTATACTGGGTTTTGGAAGATCAAACTCAACTCTAGGATAAAAGAGCCTTCTCTCAGCTTTAGTGGGCGTTAAGAACCTTAGGCACATGCTTCTTCATTTCAAGCACTAACTTTAACTTCAAGAAACTGATTCTTCCTAACAATATTCTGTTAAACCCGGGCCTAGCTAGGAACATTTAAACTGCACCTTGTTACTGTTAAATATTCATATTTGCACCGCCAGGCAATATTGCATTTTAATACCGATTACTTTTTTTAAGGGAGAGTTCAAACTTGCTGGAACAGATTACATTTCTGAACCTTCCAAAGTTCTGTCAAACCCCTCTCAACTCTTTATTTTCTGTTGTGCACACGCTCCTTTTCTGCTCTCATTGGCACTATTTGTATATTAGTTAGTGTAAGTCAAGATGATGATAATTAAATACCACTCGAAGTTCAGAGACAAAGTGATTAAATTTGAACTTAAATCTTTCTGAAATAGGTACCTTTCTTGTCTTTCACAGAGGGGGAATTTTTCTTGCGTATTAGTAGGAATATAATTATCTTGTTCAAGATACTAGATCTTTCAAGAAACAATACAATATTATCTTGGGTAAAACGAGGGTAATCAGAAATTCAAAGCAGGTTTTTCTCATAATTAGTTTACATCTTCAGGAAGTAATTGTACTTTCCTCATACATAGATGTTTGCCACAGTCCAAAGATATAGAACTTCCATGGAAACCTCTTCTTTCCTTCCTCAATGTAAAAGAAAGTGGGAGAAGGCGTGAAGTCTCCTTGTTGCAGGAGGAGGGACAAGGAGAGAGTCCAAGAAGTAGATGCTGCTGCAATTACTGGGTAATAACAATGGCCATTCATTTTCTTCAAGAAGCCACAAGCCAGGAGGAAGACCTCAGGGACTCCCCAGGTGTTCCAGCCCTCTGGGTGAAGGTGAGAGATAAGGATGATCTTGACCTGGAATTGGGCATGGTAGATAAATGTCCCTTGCTTATCAGTGATCTAATTCAAATTCACCTTCTAAATGGAAGAGCCATTTCATTTCCTATTGCTCTGTGACTTTAATTCAGCACTTTCCCTTATCCAGCATTGATTAAGGAATCTGAATGCAAAACTCAAAGTTGCATTACAAGCGAAGGCTGTGCATCAGCGCTGAAGTGACAATCATCCCCATTCTCACTGTGAACTGGGAGCAAGCGCTAATTAAAATTATAAGCTAGAGAGAACATGCATTGAAAAAAAGAAGCCGTCCCTAACCAATAATTCCAGGGATAAATCATACTTGATTTGCTAACATATAGATGTGTCCAGGAACTATGATCTACAAATGTCTTGAATATGGTTCTAATCAATCTGCAGAACAATAATCAAGGAGGCATATAATTAGAACAGGCTCAGAACGACAAGCAGCACATGACATTGTGTAACCTTGAAGCAGCACAGAGCATCCTGTCTCCTAAGTCATGACCAAGCTGAGGCAGTTTCTTAGTCTGTGAGGCAGGCACCGGCACACTTCAAGCTTTCCTGCAAAAGCAGCTGCAGACTTCCAAGGTGTCCTGGTTGGGTTTCCAGGAGCCTCCTGCTCCCTCTACTCCTCTCTGCCGCTTGCTGTGCCAGATATGTGAATGAGGAGAGGATTCTGATCTGAGATGCCCCTCACTGCAGCTCCCAATGCCAGTTGGCAATTTGCAACATGCATTGAAAAAAAGAAGCCGTCCCTAACCAATAATTCCAGGGATAAATCATACTTGATTTGCTAACATATAGATGTGTCCATGATTTTCATGTCTTGAAAATCAGCAGACTGGAAGCTTTGAGAACATGACTCAGTTGCATGCTCTCAGGAGCTCCTGACCTCTAACAGCCCCGGGGTCACCACTGCCAACAGGACAGGTGCGACATTGGAAAAGAGCAGGAGCAGAGAGAGGCAAAGCTTTGAATGCATACTCTGCACCTTGTTTGTGTTCTAGGCCTTTATAGGGATCATCACATTCACATAAGAGGCAAAGCAGTCAATTAGGAAAGAACAACATAGAGGGGGAAACAGCATTGGGTAGAGACTGAGGGCGAGGCCCCGAGCCATGCCCTGTGGCTCCCAGCCTTATTGACTGAGGCCTCTTTCCCACCATTTTCCTTCTTTCTAATCCTTTAGTATGCCAGGCTCATTTTTGTGGGGTTTTTTTGTTTTGTTTTTTGGGTTTTTTTTACTTGCTGCTGTTTCATATATATGTATATATGCATATATATATATACATATATATATATATACACACACACACATACTTTTATTGGTGTATTGTAAGCTCACACATAAAGAAGTTCAGTGTGATGGGGACATCCATGTACACAGCTCTTGGTGAGCTTCCCCCAGCTCCACCCTACTTCCTTCCCTTCCCCGTATATGATACCGAGATGGGCGCTGGTAATTTTGTATATGTACATAGCTTTAATGGAAGTGTTTCTTTCATCAATTGCTGCTTCTTGTCCTTGGAGTGGTCTCTCTCCAGACCTTTAAACAAATACCTCCTCTTCACTATTCAAGTCACCAACTCAAATACCCATTCTGCATGGAGGCCTTTTCTGACCTCATGCTAGCTCGGCCAGCCTTCTCCCTGCAGCAACCTTTTGCATCTTAGCTTCGTAAAGTCGTGGTCAGGTGCACAGTGATGGAGCCAGGGCCTTGGATTCCAGTGCGGTCCTCTATTTACTAACTGTGGGACACGTGCAGGGCACTCCAGTGCCCCATGCTCAGCATTTTCAGTTGTAAGAGGTGTGAAAACAGCAGTCATACCTACCTCATGGGTTTATTTTGAGAATTGCATGAAGTAATACAAGTAAAGTCCTCAGAAGAGGACAAGGCCTGCTGGCAAGGGTAGGTACTCTAGGCATGCTTATTAGTATTTTCTTCATAGCACCTACTGGAAGCTGAAGCTTTCTTCTTGTACGTTTAAATGTTTATTAGGAGGTTAGAGAATCTGCTTTGTTCCTAACTGTGCCCTTAGAAGTTAGAAAGGTTTGGGAGGCTGAGAAAGGAAGATCACAGGTTTATAGCCAGCATCAACAACTTAGTGAGGCCCTCCACTTAATGAGATCCTGTTTCAAAAATATAAAAATAAAATAAAATAGGGCTGAGGGTGTAGCTCTGAGGTAGAATGCCTCTGGGCTTAACCATCAGCACAAAAAACAAAACAAAACAAAAAAACCCAAGAAGTTAGAAAGGTACCCAGAACACAAATTGTTATGTAATTTATTAAGTACTCAATAAATTCTTATTTAGACATTAAGTGATTCAACCCCAGATTAGACTCCTCCTCATGCTCCCAAATAAGATGACACTGGACCAGAGTCTTAGCTCTGCTCCTATCTCTAGCTCCAGGATTTAAAACTGGTTATTTATCTTATTCAAGTTTTTATTTTATCCTTTTTGAAAGGGATAATAATGATAACTGCTCCAAGACTGGAGAGATAATGTTCGATATAGTTATTGAGGGGACACTATACAGCAGTGGAAGGGAATCAACTATTACATGTGCCTACATGAATGAATTTCACAAACACAATGTTGAGGAAACCATGCAGAAAGTATTATATATTGCAATATATGGTTCAAAAGTAGTCAAGGTTGAATTATAGTGTCAGAAGTCAGGTGGTGTTACCCTTGGGGACATAGAGAAGAGGACAAAAGATGGCTTCTAGGGTTCCATATTTAATTTCCCAATCAGGGTCTTAGTTATATGAATACATTCAGTTTTTGAAAATTTAGTGAGTGCCACCCTTACAATTTGTATACTCTATGTAACAACAACAACAACAACAATAATAATAATAATAAATAATGTTAAACACTGAAGCTTACTTCTGTGTATGATTGTGAGAATTAAATAAAATAATGTAAATAGAGCATGAAGTATAGTACCCAGCATGTAAGAGAACTCACTAAACATGAATGCTAATTCTCATCCTTTCTGACATGGGCATGAAGACATCAGAACTTGAGGGACATTCAAGGCCTCTCTTGATCTGGCCTCAATGTATGTCCTGGACTTTTGGTCCATTGTGCGCCATCAGATACGGGACATTGTTCCAGGCACGCAGACCTCCCTCATTCAGTGTCATCATATCCTATCGGTTTACTGTTCACATAATTCCACACCTACTTAAGATACTCCTCTACTTTATTCACCTAGCAAACTCCTATTTATTCTTCAAAGCCCGGCTTCAACACTATCCCCTCAATAAACTTTTGTCAGGATTGATTCCTTTCAGTCAATCATCTTATCCTTGGTATTCTCACAATATGTAAGCCTTAAACTTATTGGGTTATAATTATCCTTATAATAAACGTTTCTGTCTCAACCCGTGTCAGTGTGTCACAACAAGTTTCTTACGAGGTTAGGCTTTCAGGTTCCAACCCCTTTACTAAATTTTTAGTTTTATCAAGTTACTTCACATTGGCAACCCGCTAATTCACTTATAAAATACAGATAATATTATTTATATCATGGGATTTGTACCTGAATTAGAATATTTTACAATGAGATAATGTCCATGAAGGGAAACAGTAGGTGATCCATAAATGATAGTTACCATTATTAGTTCAAGGGCAGGGACATCCTTCATTTATATGTTCTACCACCTACTGTGGACCTACTGTGTGTGTGTGTGTGTGTGTGTGTGTGTTACTAAGGATTAAACCCAGGGACATTCTATCTCTGAGCTACACCCTAGCCCTCTTTCTTTTTTTCTTTCTTTCTTTTTCTTTTCCTCCTCCTCCTCCTCCTCCTCCTCCTCCTTCTTCTTCTTTTCTCCTCCTCCTCCTCCTCTTCCTCCTCCTTCTTCTTATCATCATTATCATTATTATTTTATTATTTTTATTTTTCTGCAGTTCTGGGGACTGAACCAGGGGTATTCTTCCTCCAAGCTACATCTTCTTATTTAGTGTGAACAAAACATTGGTTGGTAAGTTCAAAGGTCGGTTTCTGCTGCTTTTATTCTTTATTTTTGAAACAGGGCTCACTAAGTTGCAGAGGGCTTCACTAAGTAGCTGAGGCTGGCCAGGAACTTGTAATCTTCTTGTCTCAGCCTCCCAAGTACTGGAATTACAGATATGCACTACCTGATCTTCACCACCTACTTTTATACATGAAACACACAATACATGATACTCAACCAATTTTTACTGGGAAAAAAAAAAAGATGAAACAAATATAGCAAGATAAATGTTTACAGTCTTGTAGGAAAGAAAGAGAAGGGAAGGAAAAGGGACAGTAGGAGAGAGAAGTGGAAAATGGACATACTTCTCTCATAGGATTTTTTTTTTAATTAACTAAACTAATATCTCAGAAGACTTGGAGGCTGCTCCCCTTTGCTCTCATTAACCTAGAGTGCTGCATCAATCTGCTGGTTCCCTGGCTGGCAGTGGGAAGCCACCCGTTCAGGCTGAGCATGGTGGGATAGGTGCATTATTCTTAGACTGTCACTGAGAATATTTCCTGGCCACGTGGCTTGAGAACGATAATGACAATCCAGTTGAATTCCTGATGATTGATGATTTTGCTAAAACTTAAAGTCATGGGATGCTGCTGCCGCTGACAATATCTTCCTAAAGGAAAGAAGCTGCTATCTACTGAGTGCCAATTGCGTGCCGGACGTCGCACTAAGGCACTTTACATACATTACTCCTAATCCTCACAGCAACCCTTGGCAAGGTAGGCTGATTCCAATTTTACGGAGGATGAAACAATTTGAGAGAGGTTAAGTAATTTGCCCAAGAGAGACCAAAGGCTTAAACCTATGTCTGTGTGAATCCCAAGTTTCCATAACCATAATACTTCTATTCCATTATTTACATGAATATCTTATATAAAAGGAACTAAAATTGGGATAAGTATATAAGAAATGGATACAAATATCCCAAGGTTTGTTGCTTTACCTCCACTTTTATGTTAAATTATGTGATAAATACATTAGATACTAGAATTATTGTTGGATCATTAACTATGAGGGTGCATTTCTTTTATTATTCTTTTATTAAATTAATTCCTTTTTCAGCAAAAAAAAATGCCGTCTTATTTAGTGTGAACAAAACATTGGTTGATAAGTCAAAAGGACAGTTTGTGCAAGACCAAAGGTTTTTTTTTTTAATTTTTTTTATTTTTAGTATGGCTTTGTTGGTTAGATCCCCAAACTGTTTTTCTTGCAAATATTCCACCCCAAATGTAACACTTGCAAAGTCTGGTATTGTTCTTCCAAATGGTGTTAATTATTAAATCTGCAGGTATCTGTAGGGTGATCTGAGTGCAGATTCCACTTATTTTATTTTACTTTTGTCTAAACCTTTTCAGGGTTTCATCTACAACCGACTTAAACATCTAGTATTTCATGCTTATTCTTTTTTCCCCCTTACATTCATTCAGTCAGTCTATGACATTTAATTAAATTATTTAGTTGTAAAAGCCAGTGCAAATGCAAACATGGCTGGTGAAAAATAATACAGCTGACTCCTGGTAAACATAACTACTCAGCTTGGTGAAAGCAGCAAAGAAGAAAACTGGGTGGTTTATCATACTACGGGCTGTCTGTCATTTGTGGTACTTTTGTTTTAGATTTGGTATAACTCGAAGTTCAAAGAGGTTAGTTTATGTCCCATATTACAAAGCATTTAAATGGAGTTGCTGGAATGGAGAGAGGAAAGCGTGATTGGGGATCACCATGGGGTGATTTCATGTTTCTAGTCCAGTCCTAGATTACATGTAGGATTGAAATGCTGAGGACTCTCAAGGCTACCACCTTTGTGATTGCACTATTAAAAAGGAAAGTTAAGAAAAACCAAAACATACACACACACAAAACAAAAACCCAGGAAGGGCTAAGTGCTATGGCACATACCTGTAATTCCAGCTATTTGAGAGGTTGGGGCAGGAGGATTGCAAATTTAAAGCCGGTCTTTGCAACTTAGTGAGACCCTGTCTCAAAATTTAAAAAGGGTTTGGGTATAGCTCAGTCATAGAGCATCCCTGGGTTCAATTCTAGTACCTCCCCCTGTCCCTTCCCCCAAAAAGAGAGAGGCTATTTTATTTTGTTTTGTTACTAGATCATTCTACCTCTGAACTAACCCCTCAGCCCTATTTTATTTTGAAACAGGGTCTCACTAAGTTACTGTGTGCAGGGCTCTAATTTTCAACCTTCCTATCTCAGCCTCCCAAGTTCTGGGATTACAGGCATGTTCCATCCTACTGGCCCATTTTCTTTTTTTTAATGTGAATGATGTGAAGGGTAATAGAAAATGAGAAGGAAATTAAAAAGCAAAATTAAAAGGAAATTTAAATATAAACAAGTTTATATTCCAATAGAGATTAAAAATTAAAACTAAAAATAACAAAATATATGAGGTTAAAAAAGCATGTGAAACGATAAGACAATGAGACAAAAGAGTAAACTTGGAGACATAATGCACATACAAGGGTTAAATTCATGAAACAAACGGATTATAAATAAAGATGGACGTGATTAAGAACTTCAGTGGTTATAAAAGTCCAATAAACAATTTTTAGAAAACAGGAAAAAAAAAGAACAAAAACAAACCAAAAAGCTTGAGAAGGAAAGAAATGGTGAAGGGATGGGTAAGAATGAAGGGAGGTGGGCAGGAGACAAAGGCATCAACAAAGCCATTCAGAGTCAGGTAGAATGGCCAGAAAAGAGTGTCTGTGTTGGACAGGTGCCCAGAGCCCAAAGACTCAGATCTCTGATGGACTCTTTACCTCTGACACTCCAGGCCTAGTTACTGAATGAGCAGTCCCTACAGAGTCAATGCATGTGGGTTTTGGTGCAAACTAACTGTGCAGAGCTCCTGGGGGCTTTAGGAGTTCTAGGGAGCCAGCCTGTCCCCAGAGCTAGAATTGAACAGTGTTTAAGTGGTGGGACTCAAGCATGAAGCAACACTGGGATTCCTACCCCACTACTTTATAGTTGGCTAAATTGAAGTACTTAGGTCCTCAGTTTCCTTACTTGTAATAACACTCAGCTTAGACAATTTTGAGAATGGCTGCAATCAGCTGGAAAGAAAAAGGAGATGAGGGTGTAGCTCAGTGGTACAGTGCTTGTCTAGCATGCATGAGACCCAGGATTCTATCCCAGACACCGTACAAAAAGGAGAAAAAAAATCTTAAAATTTGGCACAATATATACCTCAGTAGATTACATTTCCAGTGACCTACCTTACGGGGCCTCCCTAACCAGCTTGCCTCTTTGAGCTGCCCCCCTGTAACTGCAGGACCCTGCAGACATATTTTGGAGCAAAACAATAATACAATTTTATTATAAATTCTTCACTTTCTAGAGGATATGATTAGGTCTTTGGTCAAATGTTAAAAAACAGAGGAAGATTATGAAATTTAAAAGCCCTGAAGACTGAGATACACACATTTATTTTTAAATAATATCAATTTTAAAGAGCATAAGGAAATTGTAATATTTTGATTTTTCACATGGTTTTTGTCATTGCTATAGCTAAGCTGTTCAGGGAAATAATAATCAAATACTTAAATAAATTGATTCTGTTTTGTGATTTTTTTTATCCCATTGTCTAGTAGGTAAGCCAATCTTATTTTACTGGTCAGGTAAAGACTAGATTTTTCCCATCATAACTGTTTCCTGATGGGCTTTAAATCACATCTGAAGGGGACAAGTCAGTGACCAATAAGTAACTTCACACGCCCCCCCCCCCACAGTTGATGGACATACTTCTGCTAATATTTTATCTCTTAGCAGGTAAGTTGATTAAAAAAAAATATTGGTGAGGAATTTCTTCTGAAGAACTTTAACTTACTTAAACTGAATTCCTTGTCTTGTTTTTCTTTACAGCTCTAGAGATTCAAAACAAAGACCCCTCTATGACTGCCAGTAGAGAGAGTCCATGATATATTAGGAGTATTCCTGGAGTGCCAAGTAGAACCTAAGGTGACCCATGTTGGTTAAATGCTCAGCTCTGAAGTCAAGAGAACATTCTGGTGTGAGCTCTGCTGCTCACCATATGGGAGACCTTGAGAAAAATTTCTTGGTTTGCAAAAGTAGATAGTGAGTGCCCTTCTCAGAGGACTGTGGGAAGGTTATGTGCAATAAAGCAAATAATACTTACTACAGAGGCTGGCATATATTTAAGCTTCTCTGAAAAGGTAGGTGAGTGGAATTTTATTCCAGTTGCAGTATATAAATGGTGGGGAAAAATCATTTAGTCCACCTTTAAAAATTCAGACAGCAATTCTTGTTTGGTAGCTCCTTTATTATAGTACTAAAAGGACGCATTGTATTCTTGCTCTATGTTTTGGCTTGAAAGCCATCTATTTATTAAGATTGATATTTTAGCAGAAAAACATAAATGAACCTTTCATGTAATCAATATCTCTGATACCTATCATTATTGTTTCTGGGTGGTTCTATATAGTAGCTGTCAGCTTTCCCAAGAGAATATCAAAATATCATTTTGGCCTAATAAAATCAAACAAGAAAGCCAGGTTGCTTGACTGCCAAATGCTTTTTTAAAAGCTTAGTTCTGATAGATGATTTAAAAATGCTTGTGAAAAACTATTCATAAATTGATCATTCATCACTAGCTGCTTATGCTCAAATGACACTGGTTTGCTTAAGATGGACTATGCGCCTTTTAAACATTTCTAAGAAATTTTGGTCTCAGATCTCCAATTAGTACATAATCGAAAAATCTGTGACAGTGTCATGGGGCAGAATTTTTTTTTCCATAGCATGTAAAAATTTTGGTGCACTCAATTGTATTGGGTTACCTGTTTTATTGTTTATTTCATACAGAGATCTATGTTAAATGCTGGTATACCTAACAGCATTTCACAATGCATTAATTCAGAAAGATTTCACCAGTGAAAGCAATAGGTTTTAAAAATAAAACTGGTCTCTGAAGACTTCTGAGAAACTATACAGTCAGTGAACAGTAATGCCATCGAGAGGGATAAAGACTCCAGAGAAGCCTTATTAAGAGATGAGGAGTGGTCTATTGCCAGTATTTGAAAAACATTTATAGTACTTTTAATTAGCTTAATTACATGGTGCACTTACAGCTTATTGTTAATGCCCTTTGACAAAGATATGTTACCCTGGCCTTGAAAGCTTGGTGGCCATGGTGCCTTGAGATGAACTTGGATAACTTCCAGAAGTTCCCATTAGTGCCTAACATTTTGCAACAAGGCACAAATAGTATATACAAAGTACATGTTGGTTAAAAATGTGATATTCTTCTGAAACATTCTAACTTTTCTGCTTGGTGCATTTAGCCAACGAAATGTGTTCCTATGATCATTTGGAGAAAGAATCAAATTGACTTAATACATTTCTCATTCTGTGCCATTCAAATGATAATTAAGATTGTCATGGACTATCTTCAGATCCACTACCATTCACTTAACCTTTTGCACTAATGCTTCCAGTCTGCCTATTCATGCTCTTTAAAGATGACTCAAATTCAACTTAGTGCTCACTGGCAGGAAGTAAATGATACAGCATTTTCAACCAAAGCATACTATTTCTACGAAACATGAAGCAATTCTTATCTATCTTCAATCTGCCAGGAACTTTTCAAACTGATGTTTGAGATGTAATGCAATGATTTCATGAAAAGAGAAATATCCTGAACACAGGATCATGTGAACTCTTAGTACTAAGTTTTGTTCATAAAATACTGCAAGGAGTACTATCTTTGAATTTCAGTTTCAAGAAAATACAAAGAGGTGCTTTCACTTCAGGAATTCAACTAGTGTTCATTCTTTTAAAGTTTTTCGACTTAGAAAATTGTAACTATAATAAAAAATTTTACTGGGTTAAACTTTTTACAAAACCTTCTCTCCCATAACAGTGTAATAAAGGTCAGTTTTAAGTCTGAGGTTAAAAGTTGAATTGATGGAAAAACACACTTTACCCCTTGTCATTTAAATAAAGCATCCTGGATACACCCATACAAGTGCACACAGATTTTTGATATACAGCAAGGAATTTGTGCATGATACTTCTTTCTGGGGAGAGGTCCGTGATGATATTCTGCCAAATAATTGTTGTTTTACAGGTTAAAACACTACATGTATCTACACTCAAATGGATGTGGATGAATTGGAACTGACTATATTATTTAGGTGATTTACATCCTCTGTAGATAAAAGACTATAAATGCCTGTAAGATGCACATATAGATATATAAACTATAATTATTTGCAAGTAGAACACATACAAGTACTTTTAAAAAATAAAACATGTCAACTTAGACTAATGATTATCAAGTCACAACTAAAATAAATGGACATAAGCATCCTCATTATTAATAGACTCATAGAGCAACTGTCCCTGGAAAGAGGTATAATGATGCAGCTTTGTAAGTTCATAGTTGTGACTATCACAAAGAGAAGCAATCAGGGATATGGAAACTGACTATCCAGGTGAAGTTTGAGCAGATCCACAGAAAATGAGTTACTGACGAGTGCCTCAGCATTAAAGACATGAGATTAATAATTTTAAACCTAAAAAAGTACCTTGTAATAGGGGAAATCCTAGATGGGATTTAAGACAATATGAACATATTTTTTAAAAGAAACCAGTATTAAGAATGGTTCTTCTTTTGATGGCAGAGGAAAAAAAAAAAAAAAAACTTCCAAGTTGTTTCTGTATGGTAGATTCATAATAAACTACTTTTGCTAAAGAGAACATTAACCATTTAGGTGCTATGTGCTTATTATATCATAGATTTTTTTTTTTTTTTGAAGACTGACTCGAGAGAAAGAAATGGGACTATCAATTTTGAAATCAATGATGCTTTTCTTCTTTTTTAAAAACTTCATGACTGAAATGGGCTGACCCAAGTTAGCCTGTATACTGGGAAGTATGTATCATGCAATACTGTATAGATTCAGGCACTTAAAAGACAAAGTATAACAAGATAGAGAATATGAATTCTTGATTATATAATGCCCCCTTCCAGCAAATAAAGTTTTATAAATAATAGAAAAAAATTAACAAACAAATATGTGGACCCTTTGCTCAGAGGACTGTTAAATCTGTTTGGACATCAATATAATTCTTATGGAATCAATCTCTACTGCATTAGATATTAATCATGTGGTTGTACAGTTCCATTTTCAGCTTACAAGTAGATTTTAAAATATTTAGTGTTTACTTCACTGTATCTACCTTTAAGTATATGAACATATACTTTAAAATTCTCATTATTCCTTTTAAATTCAATAGGCATGACCAACTCTGTCCACATAAAGTGATTTCTATCTTGGTGGAAACATCTAAGAGAATCACTAATCTTTAGAAGAATTTGGTATAAATGTTTATGGGACAGAGAAGAAAAATCTCTTTGTTGAGATTTAACCACATGATTTTTTTAACTTGGAATTAAACCTTTTCATGGTAAGAGATACGTCATTCACAGTTGTCTACAGAAATACCAATAATCCTCAAAAGTTTAGGAATTTCTCAATATACTGCTGAAAAATCAATTTAAGAAAAAAAATTGCCAGGTGTGGTGGTGCACGCCTGTATTCCTAGTACTTGGGAAGCTGAGAAAGAATAACAGGTTCAAGACCAGCCTTAGCAATTAAGAAGAAAAAAAAAATTTTTTTTAATGATGCCCAAATTTGATGGTAGACTTTCCAATCCTTCTTTTATTTATTTTAGTTTAGATACAATACAACAAACAAAAATGCTTTCAGAATATTTTCCTATTGAAACTTATCTTCCAGATTATGTGCATATGTAATGGGTAATTAGAATAGAAATATATTCTTTTTAGAATAAAAATAAACAGGCAACTTAATTGTATTCTTTTCTATATCCATGGGCTATATATAGTTTGAAGTTACCTAGACCAAGAAAAGGGAGGGATGGAAAAAGATTAATACGTTAAAGCCAATTGTGTACCATACATAAAAGTGCACGTTAACTACTTGAAAAAATTCACATTTATTTACTGTCAAACCGTGTTAAACTTTACACTGGATATTAGTGATGGGCTCATTATTAACAGGTTTACACAAAGGGATGAAAAGAAAAGCAGAATTTTGCTGAAACAATTTACATTTCATTAGAACTTTATCATAAAATAAATTAATTACTAAATATAGGCAGAAGGAATATGGAAGAGTAATATTTGTTTTATTTTATTTTTTTAAAAAAGAATAGGCACCTTTTGTTCACTAGAAAGTTTGTGAGAAGTGCCCAGTGCCCTCGTGGCCTCTGTTCAAGAATAAACAGAGGGATGGATGACACACAATCTTTTCTAGATTTCACCACATTTGTGCAAGGCATGGCGTAACTGGCTTCAAAGAGTTTTCTCCCCATAAAACACGTCCTTTTGGCAATAAGAAATTTAAATGTAAGAAGAAAGACTAACTGGTCAAAGCAGAACACTGTATACAGTGGAAAATAAGTGAAAACGGGTAGAACTTACCATGACAGAGTGTAAGAAAAAACATGTCATAACATATGTGCAACCAAGAGCTTTTCACAATATTTTCTTCAAACTCTTTTAAAATTATTTTAATGACAATTATATTTCAGTTGGACACAAATGTATTTATTTTTACCCTAGCAATAGAACAAAATATAATTTCTTTAGCCATTTTTCATGAGAATAGTTCATTGTACAGTTGAGGAAACATATGAAATAAGGCCTGTGGCTTGATTGCTAGTGGTTAAACATGTTTTCAATCTTTGCCTTAATGTAAAAGATTTGCAGTGAACTGCAAACTGATGCAGAATATCTCTCCTGCGTTTCCAAGTCTTGTCAGGAACAGTAAGGTACAGTAAATTTGTCCCACAGGATTTTAAAGCCTACCTCTTGTATATAATACAATGCAGGCCTACAAAAATGGTGCAGCCATATTTACAAGTTTAGTTCACAAACTGCTGCAGTAAAATGGCTGGAAAGTTTTGTTTTGCTCGTTTCACAATTTCTCTAGACAGCAGCAGAATCTTAAAATACCTGGTTGGCATCTCTTTTCTTTGTAACAAATAATTCATTTTAGTATACTCTGTGTATATACAAAGTTTTTGTATGTTTTATAAAAATTCACAGAACTGCAAAGTTCAGTCATCTTTTTTTTTTTTTTTTACACTGGAGAACCACAGGTCAACAGAGCCGCCGCTTTGAGTAGAGTTTGAGGGAGAGGCTGGGGCCCACGGAGTCTCTATTTACTTATTAATACTTGCATGTGGCCCGTGGAATTCCTCAGCTGAGCTATTAAAGACTTGTCACCAGCTGCATCTGTCCTTCTCTAACGTCCCCTTCCGGGATGCACCCTTCTTTGTTAATGGGGATTATATAACCATCGCTATTGCCCCTGCTGATCTGGTAGCACATGTGAAGCTGATGGCCAGCTCCCAGATTTGGCATGCTTTTATAGTAAATATCCTCGTTCTCGCTCCTCCTGGAGGGAGAAAGGTCCTCTTCCATGTCGGGGCTGCTCTCCTGGTAGGGAGAGTCTCTAAGGTTGGGCATGCTCGTGTACAGAGAGTCTCTGTTGGGGGACTGGAGATGGTCTTCAGCCTCCGCGGTCAGCTGGGAGACATAGCTGTCAGTCCCCTCGGGCTTCACTTTCTTCTGGGGTTGGTACAGAAGGGAGTGAGTCCGCTGAGGAATGAGCGGGGCCTCCAGTTCTTTGTGATGGAGCTCCAGCCCTGGGTTGTCACCGTGCATTAAGGACGAGGCGTCGGCCACAATGGCATCATCCTCACTGCTGCTGCCTCCAATCATGGGTTTCACGGGCAGCGTGAGCTCCAGGTTGTGAGTCTTGCCACTGCCCCTGAGGTTGTTGTGCACTAACTCTGAAATGATCATTTTCTCGAAAGCTGTATCATTCAGACTTAGTCCACAGTCCATGACCTGCACGCTGTCACTATAGTCCCCCTTGCGCAGCGAGTAGCTGTTGTTAAAATTACCATTTAGCGGTAGAGTATCCATGGCACTTGTATCCCTGGCATTGTTCAGTGAATGTCCTGCAACAGAAATGGGGGAGTTACTGTTACCGCCTCTGTTCCTTTCTCAAGAAACTTTAGCTCTTTTGTACAAAACTTTTTAATGTCGTTCAGGACAAAGTTGTATTTGAAAGCTAACACTTGAAAAGTGCCAGGCTTTCCTGCATTCCCAACTGTAAACAGTTTCAACCCCTTAGATAACAGGAGAAAGTGTTAAAAAAAAAAAAAAAATACTGTTTTCCAGGGAGGGAAAATGGCATTCAGAATATTACTTGATCAATTGGGGGAGACAATAGATATCACATGATTTTTTGTCAAATCTCTGACACTCTGACAAAACAAGACTTCACTCCATGCCCTTGCATAGTTAATGCAAAGCAATTCATTAGTGACATTTACATTTTAAAGTACAAGACTATGGTTTATAAAAATAAAATTAACAGAATTTGTCCTAAACAACACTAAATTAAAAGGGAATAAGTCACATACAAAACTGAAAGGCAAATGTACAACATAAACCCACGAGATTGGCAAGCAACTTTTAAAAACAACATTCTAACATTTCCTTTGTCTGAAGATGAAATTTAAAAAAAAAGAATGAAAAAAAATGGACAGATACAAAGAATTCATGTTCAACAGAGACAGCCATCTCTCATACTGACTGGACCAGGGGCCCACAAGCACCATCCAACAACACGATAGACGGCAGGTGGAATGACTCACTTTGGACAACTCACATCATGTCTGTCTGCTCAGGCTATCTGGCCTAAGAGTAGCTGATATATAAAAGAAAGTAAAATGATTTATTGTAACATGATGAAGAATTTCTAAGCTTCTCAGCAACTTAGTCAGAGCAAGGGTTCAACAAATCAGATTACCAGCAATAGCAGTCTTTACTTTGCATTTAATATTTCCTATTGTTTTGATTTCTTTTGGTACTAGTAACTCTCATAGCAATGGCCTCAGGCTTCTCATGGTCAAAGTTTGCCTGCAGCCCTGCAGTCTGCATCAGTCACAGTGACAGCACCGAATGAACCAGCAGAGAGTCTCCTATTCAAGACTGGCCCATAGACACCATGGGCATGGAAGTCAAACGGAGAAATGTTAGAGATTTCTAAGTATGGGTCACAGAAATTAAACCAAGAATAGATATTAACTATGGAATGGGAAAGGAGTGTCAGCCTTGGCTAATATAGTTTTTATTTCTAAAGGAATGAAAGATTGGATAAATCTGCTTGAGATATGAAGACAGGTTCAGGAAGAAAAAAAAAAAAACATGGTGTCATGCTCTATTTGAATCAGTTGTAATTTCTACGAGACACATAAACATGTAAACTAAGACATCACAGTGCTTCTCAAGCAAATGAAAAAAAAGAGAGAGAGAGGAAATTAAATGGTCTGCACAATGGAAAGTTAGGTTATTCACTCTTAAAATCCTAGAGGGGAAAAAAAAAAATCACTTGTCTACAGACAGGTCTGTTAAAAAAAAAAAAAAAAAAAAGAACAAAACCAAAAGACAAAAAAGAATGAAATGATGTTATTGAAATGAAACTGACCACTGTGAGGCTGCTGCATTGTATGCAAGGCTTGGAGGAGTTTAGGAAAGGCTTTCTTAGAAAATAGGAAATTTCTCTTTTTATGGCTCACTCCACTCTTAAAGCTGCAGATATCTTAGAAAACTCAATTGCTTTCAGACAACCAACCAATCAAATCGCTGTATGGTATAAACTTTATGACCAATAAATATCTGATAATTGTTGGCTAAATTTGTCGTTTGCAGAAATGAGAACATGGGGGAGAATATGTATTTGTTAGTCACGCAGATCATTTTAAAAATTCTGACCCGACTTCTACGTTTGAAAATTTGATAATTCAATGTGTATTATGCTCCTGGTGTTAACAAATGAAATTAATTATAGTTATTTGAAAGGCTTTATTTAGCCTCTGTGACGTAAAATTTTCAAGTTTATAAATTCATATGTGCCACAATCTTTATTTGTAAGATCTACCATTAGAAAACAATGGGCACTTTAACTTGTAGGTGACATACAGATAACAGGATAGCATGTTTCCTCTGCCAAGGCTCAATCTTTTCATACATTTTCTTTTCTTTTTTCATGGCTTAAAAAAAATATATGAAAATATATACTGGCTATAATCCAAAAGGGGTTTTATATGATATACTGCAGATTTAAGGCTTCTTTGGTTTTGAAGAGGCATCTTTTTCTGCCCAAGTTCAGGTAATTCACTTGAAGACTTTGCACAGCCTGTAGCAAGATTACTGTGGGAATGCAGAAATGATAAGTCAATTATTAAGCATTTTGGCTGACAGTACTTCGGGTTTTATCGAGCAAATTATTTCAGCATTGCATATACTTAAGTATGGCCAGCATTTGCTACAGACCTCTATTACTGAGAAAAGGCAGTACACATAAGTGTACTGTGTGAATTTGGTAGCATTTTAGTTGCAAATTGTGAACCACTTGCCCGCTGAGTCTACTTCATGACTGCTAGTTATGTTTTAATTGTGCCCGTTAAAAATCATGCTGAAAAAATTTACATTTGATAGGCAAAGTTAAGTTTTACTCCCATACTTGTCTCTCTGTAGGTTGCTAGAGGAAAGCATAGGGAAAGTAAGAAAACAAGAGAATGAAAAGAGAAGCTGCAGTTACGTTAAAAAATAATTTTAAGAAAAAAACAAAACAAAACCAGAAACAAGGTTCTGTGTTTAATTTAGTGGAAAACTATTATTCACAAGTAAGAAATTATATGCTAGCAATAATTATATAAATTTTACCCAAATTTTGAAAATTCTCTTAATAAACATATATATATGATTTTTTAAAAAATAAGCTATTAGAAAGTATAGTAAATATGGATAGGTTAGTGATAATCTCTCCCCCTCCCCAAATTAAAAACCATAAGTATAAACTGACTAATATTAACTGTATTCTCAAAGTTTCCTTAAGAAAACAGAAAAACTACCATAAAGCTGCACTATACTATAGTTTGATTATGTTGACAATGCCGGATGTAGTTTGCTACACCTAGACATCCAAATTCTCTTCATTAGCTAGCTCAATTCCAGAAGCAAATTTTGTCAGCAAGCTTTAGAGTCAACTGAACAATATATTATATAGATAGGATACCTCTAAATGATATACATCTTGAAGATGGGCTCTCGGACCATGTGATGTCAGTCCTGTAATAATATATTAAGATTTATGCCACCTGTGTTAAAAACATGGATAAATATTGTAAATACTATCATGACTGTGCTTCCACTATAATATAGTGCAGTTTTAGAAGCCTGGCATGGGCAGTACCATATTTTTTTTTTCATTTGAAAAATTAAGGATGTAATACTAATAAATATATGACAACTTGAGTATTTTAGACATAGGGCAAAGATCAGAGCTGTGTTTAGCAGCAAAGAAAGGTAGTTTTATTTGTAAGTGTAAGCACACCTGGTGAGTTAAATACAGGAGCTGAAGGGGCATTACATACAACTGTTTCAGCGAGCAATGTGTTATAGGGGTTGTTAGTGCCGTGGGGTCGAAGAAGAGGGTTTGTTAGTAGGTAATTGCCAGTCATTCCTAAAGCAAAAACAAAGAAAAAAGAAAAAAGACATCAGTTTTCTTATTTTAGTGTTACAGTTGCAGTATTTTTAAGAAAATTCTTCAGTGTCGTGGACAAGATGGCAATGGAGAATCTGTTGAAGTTTTCTGATTGTATCTGAACTACTAATTTGAAGGAGAAAGGGGAGAGGGAAGTTAAATTTCAGTAATTCACAGGTGCTTTCTAAGTCCCCCAAGTAAACACCTGCTGAAGATGACATTTACTAATTTATACAAAATCACTGTTAAACAAAAATGGCAATTAAATGCATAGAGATCAACATTATGTTTCAAGATGTTACTGCTTAATTTTAAAAACGTCATCACTGAAGCCCAGAAGAGGGAATCTCAGACTTTCAGATTTACAGGTGTGGGATTATCCCTCATGAAAACATCTGTGTTAATATCAACTTTGATACAAGCAGGAGGGAAAACAACTTTCACAAACAGGTAAAAATTATGACACATTGCAAAAAGCTTCCCTTAGTAAATGCAAAAGCGTACATGCTGAGGGGAGACAATTTTCCTGGGAAAAATGAAGTATGAGACCATTCACAAACTCTGTATAACAAGAGGTTTTGTTTTGAAATCTCATTTGCCAGGTTTCAAAGGATAGACTTCTTACCAGAATTAGACAAAACATCAAAGCAGGGGAATAAACACACATTTCACTCATTCAAATGGATAAAGTACAAACCTTTACCTATCAATTATGTTTTGTATAGCTAATGTAATTTGACTAAAACTATTTTAAAATTCAGGTTGGTTTCTGATGTCACAATACTCTTTTTTTTTTTGTTCATTTTAAACCAGGATCTTGTCAGAAAAATGTCACCAATTAAAAATGTCATTAATATTTTTATTGTGTTACTCTAACTTCATGTTGTATTTTATTACAAATCAATACATCAAAACTGGAAATATCTAGATAAATTACCTTTCCAAGTATCAACACAATAACATAATTTTTTTAAATGCTAGATTGCCATTTACTGAGTTTTATTTAGGAATATCTATGTATACATGTACTTTCAACATTATATTGCTAAATTATTTCATTCCCCAGTATATTTAAAAAATTATATCAATTTATGACAATTTAAAATTGCTACTATAGATAATATTAAACAACATGGAAAATTACTTTATAGATTTTCTTATATTTTAATTTTGCTTTGAAGATTTATTGTAAGTGTTTTGGCCTTTTTTACTTATTTAGAAAATGTAAAATAAAAGAGCTTTATAAAATGTTGCAAATTTTCCCTACAAAATTGGCACTTTTTTACATGAATAGCAGTTATATTAATTTATATTAATATTTTAACAGTAAAACTATTGTAAATGTCTTGATTAGAAAGGAGAAATGTGTACCCACTAGTGAAACATTTTAATTTATGACAAAGTATGTTTTCAATTATTATTTTTTCTAGTTTCTCGTGTGTGTGCGCGCGTGCTAAATATACTTTTTCTTTTTGGGGGGTTGAACCCAGGGGATTCTACCTCTGAGCTACATTTCCTGCCCCATTTTATTTTTTTATTCTGAAACAGAGTCTTCAACAACTAAGTTGTTGAAGGTCTTACTCAATTTCTGGTGCTAGCCTGGAACCTATAATTTTCCTGACTTAGCCTCCTATCTCAGCCTCCCAAGTACTAGAATTACAGGCATATGCCACTGTGCCCAGCTTAAAATTTTATTTTTCCATCACATTCTGAATACAATGGATTTGTAGGTAACTTAATAAATGATGATGAAAGTTGACTCAATAGGTTTAAAAACTTGTGATATAAACCCATGAGAAAAATTTAGCACTTTGTTTAGGATTGTACTAAGTTATCAAAAAGTACAAAATTTGTATTATATATTGGAAACTCAAATTTTCCTAATAACTGACCTTGATTAAGTGTTGAAGTACTATTGATGTCACCTGAGATAAAAGAAGATTCAGATTGTTTTCTCACAGTGTCATTCCACATCCTTCTTATACGACTCTATCAACATAAAATAGCAAGACAGATATATTAGTTTTCCCAAGTTTACCTTATTAAAAACACACCAAGACTTACCCTAAACAATCTGTGTGGGATTATTATTTTTTTTTAATGTGTGTTGTTTCTGGTCTAAAACTGAAGACATCTCTATTATAATGTTTCTTCTTTACTAATGGGTATTTAACCTTCAACTCTTAAAAAAACTGCTATTAAATGACTTTCTTAAAAAAAAAAAGAGATGAATGATGACTCAACATATATTTATCCAGTGCCCTGTGCTTATACGACCCTAGAATATTTAAATGATGATGATACGCTTCTCAAGGAACTGGCCTTCTCCAAAGGATTACACACCTAAATAAAAAAACTTTTTTTGTAGATATTTAAGACCGAGATACTAAAAAAAAAGCTAGTATTTACTACCTAGATCATTATAATGAGGAAACAATTAGTGCATCTAAACAGAACATGTCTCAGTAGGCTTTCTATAAATAAGGTTAATTAAAGATGCTGTCAAACTCTGTGTTACCTGTGTGCCAGAGGAATACCGAGCGCTGGTTCTGGTGGTTGATGCCTTCACAGAACTGTGGGGGCTCTCAGTTGGGAGGCCGCCACAGCAATATGAGTGTCTGAAGCACTTGCCATATTCTTTTCGTACCTGCAATGAATAATTATGAGACCAAGGGATTACTATGAACATACTTGTTTCTCTCTTTCTCTCTCTCTCTAATTAAATGAACAGTGAAGACAACCAAGAAGAATTAAAATCCCACTAAAACATATCTGTAGAGAAAACAAATTGAACTTGCAAAATCAAATTCAATTGAAATTGCTAAAATAGAATCAGAAATATTTCTGACCACCACACTGGCAAGTAGGACCTTTAAAATTTAGTACAACATGTGGAAATTCTTTGTACTCTACTATGCAAATGTCAGTGATTAATATGATATTAAAAAACGTTTTATTCTATCTACATATTTAGTAACCCCACTTTGTATTTCTGATAAGAAAATAAGACAAAAGAAAAATGTTCTCACTTGATTAAATCTAACCAAACTGTAATTTAGTCATTTAAGATCTACATGCAGTCCTCTTAAGTCGATACAAAAACCTCTTTGGATTGCATAGTTTTGTGGGTAACCTTTTTGTAAAGACAGACTTCTTTGGCACAAGAACAAAGAAAAAAAAAAGACTTTGATACATTTGCCAATAATTAGGATAGAATGTTTTCTTCATTTTCTAATATGCCTAGCTTTAACATTTAGTGTAGAGTCTAAGATGTCTACTCACTTCATTAGCACACAAGAGAACTATTTATGCAATTTCCATTCACATTAATGAGTTACCCATGTAATTTCCATTTCTCCCTGCAGCTCTGATATATGCATAGACAGAAAAGTTGTTAGGTCTAGAGGGAAGTTTTAAGTCAACCTTCAAAGAGTGAGGTCCAAAGAACTGCTAAAACATAGGCCTCTCTTAGAGCAGTGGTATAGAGTTAGGAGGAGGAGGGGTGAGACTGCTGAACTGTAAAGAGCTACACTGGCATATAAACATGTTTTACTGTAGATTAGAGCCAAGCTTTGACATTACACCAAGAAGGAGAAATTACATAAGGAAATACTTTTTCTGCTCCCCCTCACAATTCTGTCATTTGCTTACAAAGACTGTGACTTTGACAATTATTCCTTGCAAAATTAGAAAATTAAAGTCACTAGATAACTTTTAAATCTAAGTGCACTTGCATTTTCAGCCTCTTGGCTTTATTTAATCATAGCTAATAGTACAAATAACAAAGTGACTGAGCTTTTAAAGCATTTTCTCGACCTAAATATGCTCATTGAAGCAGTAAGAACCGTGATTTTAATGTATAACCATTTCCTATCATGTTCTTAACACTCTGTCCCAGCAGCACCCAATAGGTTGTGTCCAAGACTAAGTTCAAACATGTTCAAAAGAAGTGGAACATGATGCTTTTAAAGGCAGTTGTTAATTTAAAAAGCTCAGTATAATCTCCTCCACAATTAATACACATACTCTATGTATTCACCCTTTCTCCGCTGAGTATATGCTTTATGTCAGAGATCTTTGGCACAACAGCCCACAAATTATGAATATGTGACCATATTTCTTGTATAAAGACCGCTCATTTACATAAGAATATACTAAAAAACTAAAATAAGTACTAAAGTTACTCCTCTACAATGTTTAGAAAAGTTAAAGTTCAGCGTTATTAAATAATGCATGATACCTCACAAAATTTTTTTCTACATATTTAATGGCTATTAACTGCTCTGAAATGCTGTATAACCAAGACAATGGCAATCAAAATGGTATTTTATCCAAATAATACCCTCCAGTGTTGGTTTTGCCTAATGCCTATATTGCTGTGAATGTACATTATCTGTCAGTAATGCATATCCTACTGTCATTATCTCAAAATTATAGCTTATTCACAACTGATGGAAGTAACAACACTATCATCTTGTCAGGACTGAAAACATAATAGTTTTCACTTTCACAATTCTATTTCTTGTTCAATTTAGTGACCAACTTGTAATAACAGAATAAAAAGACTACATTAGGTATGCAGACAGGGGAAGGATGATACCTTGTGAAAGGCACAGAATTTTTAAGCTTAAATGGCAGCTAAGCAATTCTTTTAGGCTTATATCTTGCTACAGACAAGTTTTTCATTTTCAACCTGAATTTTTGAATCATTTTTGCTGAGTTCACTAAACATGAAGTCAGGACAACATAGTAAGACATGAAGTCTAAATTGTTGACTTTTTTTTTTTTTCTTTTCTTTTTTGCGGTACTGGGGATTGAACTCAGGGGCATTCTACTTCTGAGGTATACCCCCAGCCCTATTTTTATTCTTTATTTTGAAACAGGGTCTCACTAAGTAGCTGAGGCTGGCTGCAAACCCGGATCCTCCGGTCTCAGCCTCCTAAATGCTAGGATTACAAGCATGCGCCACCACACCCGGCTAATTGTTGGCTTTTTAAAATAATGCATTGAGAACATTTTTTAAATATGTAAATTGTCTTTTAAATCTTTCAAAACTACTCAAAGGGAAACATTAATATTTTTTGCATGTTGGTCCCTTAAAAGTATCATTATTCTTATGCTCAATTTCATTTTGGACCACTATATTCCTGTTAGTAAGAAAATAATGAATTAATCTTTGGAGTTTTTTATTTTTTTACTTATTTTTTAATCTTGTATACCCTGTAAGCAAAGAACTTTATAGACCCTACCAGCATAATATATAGTTTACAACTAATATCTAGTTTATTTAAACATAATATTTAGTTTATTTAAACATAAATATTTAGTTTACAACATTCCCAAATTGAGATCTGAAAGTTGACTAGTCTTACCCAATTTCATATTTGGAACTTGAATTTCCAGACAAGATTAAAATTAATAAAAATATGATATTTAGTAAATGACAGCCACAACTTAAAATCTTCCCTTGGACATCTGTTGTTTCAAATCACAGAATGAGCAAGCTGAGCCCATAGGTGCTTTGTTCACTTACTTTCTTTTGGAGAGCACAGTGAAAGATGAAAATGAACACTCCCTGGAAAGCATTAAAGATGGTGAAGAGATATGCCATCACAATAGTCTCCTCATTAATATAAAGCAACCCAAATGACCAGGTTAGGCCAAGAAGACACAGAAGAGCAAAAGCGCCAAGCACCCAAGACCTGAAAAAATAAAGTGAAATTTTTTAACAGGTTCCATGAGGGGAAAAAACCAAACCAAACCAAATCAAAACAAACAAACAAACAAAAAGAACAAAACAAAACAAAAAACAAAAACAAAAAACCACTTAAATCACGCTTATTTATTAACGTATCAGTAGTAGCAGTTGACTTTCTCTACGTTCACATTCAAATTCAACAGGATTTTGTCTTTAACCTTTCATTAAGAAAGAACAATAGCATTTAGTACTGCAGCCTCCAGTGAAAACAGCAACAGCAGGTATGACCTTTTCTTACTCCAGAATAGACAGTAGCAAAACTACATGGAAATACAAGGTGTAAAATATTCCCCATAACTTTCATGTGCATTTTGGTTACAGAAATTAAGGAGTCCTTAATTAGCTGACTTCTATATTTTTATTCCTGTGGTAGACTCATATGACACTGAATAATGGGACACATACAGAAAGGTTAAATGGCAGATAATCACTTAACACCTGAACTTCAGAATCTAATAGACTACTCTTAGGTGAACCTAAGGTTTTATAACTAAAGCATGAAGGCGCCTAGCTGAAATGAGATAAAAACATGAGGACAACTTCAAAATAAAATAATTCTGGAGAGATTTCATCATGAATAGCTTAAGGAGAAAAGAACTGTAGAAAATAGGACGGAATGAGAAGGATTTAAAGTCAGTGCATTCCATGTCTAACTAATGATCTTACTTGATAAATGGCTTATTATCTTCATAGCTAGAAAGCATTATAAGCAGAAAAGAGAAACAAAATTATTAGACAGAATTAAAATAGAAAGTAATAAGAAAGCATTTATATATTTTATAAATTAGTCAAAATTAAGAAAGTCAAAATGCAGAGGCAAGCAATTAAAAAATAAAGGCATATTATAGTTTCAAAATACTACAGCAAATTAGATATTCCAAAATAATTATAAGAATTAAGGGCAATTCATGATATTGACAGATTTGTAAAAAATATAAATCATGCCATAAATTTGTTAATGTAGGGTTCTACCTTACCCAGGTAAGTCCGTATTATAGTAGCCATCACAAACACGGTAATTACTGGTGTAGATGAGAAGACAGAAAGAGGAAAAGGAAGAAAAGAGAGAGATGCTAAAGATTAGCTCTCTCTCTCTTACCATGCAACATGCAATGAAGCTGGCACTAAACCTATCTAAAACAACTAATTAAAAAAAAAAAGTTTACCTTTACTATAGATCTGCCATTTTTTTTTACAATAAAAATAGTATTTTTCACAATCCCATTATAAGCAGCTTGAATACCTCAGGTTCTAAATTAAGGTTCACATTTTTAAAATAACTCTGAAAAAGCCTCCATAACATGATTTAATGAATTAACAGCTATCAATTTCTTGTTAAGTAGATAGCATTTTTCCATTGATAGAATATTGCAGTAACACTGAGATAAGTAAACATTTGTTTAATTAGCATGAAAACAACAGATAATCTTCAAGTTAACAATAGTAATAGAGTAAATTCTCTTAGGAAAACGGGATTAGGAAGAGAAACTGCTCAGAATCCTTAAATCAAAAAGTCATTTAACAAAACAAACTTAATATAATCGTATCAGCCATGCAAACAGGAACATCATTTTGAACTGCATTTTGAATTTAGTGAAATTGCTACAGTTATAATAAATTTCCACAAAGCCACTAAAGCAATTTCTTCACTCTAGACCAAAACAAAATCATCTAATTTTTGACCAATGGCTATAGCATGGTAGCAGTGAGCCTCAACCTTTATCAGTAAAACTTCATTCTGAATAATGTTCACAGAAGGCAGAAATACCCGTGTTCCCTGTGGAGAATATCTTTTACTTGGCTTTGTCAAGTGCTAAAATTAAAATATGAAATACTTACTTAATGTTTTCCAACCTGCTAGAATCTGGTTTCAAAGTGTTTGAATGCTTCACCATTTTGCATAATGTGATCACCAGGAAGATAATATTTAGCTGTTATAACAAATGAAGAAGGAATTACATGATTATAAACAAAGAGTAAAAAAATAAAATTCTGCAAATATAGTCGATGAGTCGATGCAGTTAAATATCAATAGTGTGTGGATACAGTAGACACTGATTCAATTTAAGCTTATGCATGCAATGAACAAACTTAGTCTATGTAAAAAACACTCTGGCTATGTATGATCAATTCGTTAATAGATCATTTGACATAAAATTGCTACCTCATTAAGTCAGTATCATGTGGTAATGATTAAATAAATTAGAAAACCCAAATTAGTTTCTTTAGCTAGATGTACTCCAGGGCCTAAATGCTTTCGGATGAACACTGAAGTGAATTTCCTAGGAGCATTTACATCATCTAATCTGTAATGGAAGAATGCCTGGTTTGGAATCATGAGATTTGGATGACAGTCTAGCTCTTGATTTTGACTGATTAAATGAGATTAATAATATGTGCTCAATCTAAGGTAATTCTAAGGAGAAAATTAAATATGTAAAAACTATTCTGCATGAAGTAAAGTTTTAAAATATAAGAATTTGCTATTTCACTGTTAAGAGCCATCAGTCTTCCCCTGCCCCCACCCCCAGTGTCTCTGTATTGTAAGGAAGTGATAAATTAAGACAAAAGGCTGTTTTGAGTCCTTCTGAACATTTCAAGGTGCCAGGTTTATCTAGGTGCAAACAAAAGCAAGCTGGGGAAGATGGAATCTAACATGGAAGGTTTGGGATTCCAAGAGATCAACAAGTTTGAACTCAGAGGAAAGGGGATATGTTTTGACTGAGGAGAGACAAAGGTTGGAAATTTACACTTGCTTCTATAGACACTTGACAGAAAGATGAAAGGGAGGCAGTTCCATTTTTATTTAAAAACAGAAGCAAGATAGACTGCTCCTGAATTTTTTTTTTTTACATTTTATTTATTTGGGGAAATTATTTTAAAAGAGGCAAAAAGAAAACAAAAAAAGTTATATTTGAGAGCTTTACATGACTTAAGAGAGTACCAACCCAGATGGTATATTCAGAAAAGGACCTCACTGTACATAGAGCTGAGTATGATTCCTCAGTGACAGAAAATCACCATAACTTTGTTAGAGTAATGTTATCCTTTCCACTGAGGTGCAATGCCACATGGTCAAATGAGAGCATTATTGGTCCCATTCATCATGACTTCTGATTTTATAGTTAGGCAAGATTACACAGGGCAATAACTTAAAATTTCCAAGTCTTTCCTAATCATGAGTTTGGAAACAGAGAAAAGGCTTTAAACTAAGCCTGTTGATCATTTTGCTTAGTATGCCTTAATATTTCTCTTAGATGTAGAATTTCCTCTTAAGGGACAAAATGAGGTTAATGGGAATAACTTGAGAATGCTGGCAGACCACATGCTACCCTTTCCATGTTAATTACTTGAGGACAAAAGCAGCTCTTTGTTTTAAGGTATTTTAAAATCAAATACTTAAAATTCTTTAAAGTACTTATCTAGAGAAAAAGTAAGTAAAACTGTAGAAACACTTTCTTGCTTTACTTTCTAAAGATGACTTCAGCTGGTCACAAAATAAGTAAACATGTGCAGTTTCAGGCATGTCATCATGAGATACATTTCATTCAACAAATATTAGCTGGCTTGCCTGCTCTACATACTAATGAGCTTACAGTATTGTGCATGAGTAAGACAGTTTCTACCTTTGAGAAGTCAGAGACAAAGCTGATAATATAGCAAATATTGATTAGGTTTTTAAGGAAGCATGGTAAAGTGTATCTCTAATTTCTTTAAAAAGACCAAATGTTATTAGTTTTATAAAACAGCAACTTTGACTAATAAAATTAAAGAATAGTTAAAAGAGAAGAATGCTATAAATATCCTAAAAACAAACAAATCGAAACCTACGTTAACAAATTAAACCGAGGATCACCCTTGGGTAAGATTACCTGCTGTACAGCCTCAGTTAAAATTCTTTTCTCTCCTTCTTTTTGAATGTCCTGATTTATTTCTTTTATTCCTAACTTCTAGATCTAGGGTAATTTCCTGAAGCATAACAAGGCCAAAAATTTGGTATTCACTGTTTTCTAGGCAAAATAATTACCCTTCTCATTACCTTAGAAATAAATATTAGGAATACTGTATCCCAGAAGGAGAAAAAGTTATTAATTATTCACTACCATGTATACAATTATAAGGACAGTAAAGGATGTAAACGTGAAAAAATGTGGGTGAGGAAAGTATGCTATGAAAAGAAAAAAAGAAAATGTTAAAGTCCTGGGATGAACTCATTGGAACAAATATTTTCCAATAAATGAAATCAGATAAAAAGCAGTTAAGACGGAAAGCATTTTTCTAAAAAACTGAAATAAAACAAAATCTACCTGTATAGAAATACACTTAAAGCTTGAATATGATAAAAGTATTTTTTGGATAAAGACATTTTTGTTCTAGTTATGACTGAAGATTAGCCAGGCTTAATCCCTAAAAAATACGCTGTTAGGGGCATTTCTTCCTTTTCATTCCTTGGAGGTTTTTACATTATATATGCATTGAATGTTTTATTTCTACATAATAAATTGACAAATTAAGAAAATACAGAAAATTCTGAGGGGGAAAAAAAGCCAGCTACAATTCTACTTCCAGAGGTACCAGGCCGCACTTGTAGGCCCAATTTACCAATTATTGATATTATCTTGCCAAAGATTATTTAGCCACTATAATGTCAGTGTTGAGATTCAATATACTATGGTCTGACTCCATATCCCACAATATTTCCAAATAAAATTAACCAATTTGTTCTGGGTGAGAAAGTTAAAAGTCTTCAAAAAAAGATATACTAATTCTATATGTAAAAACAATCTCTCATTTCTACAAAGATTAATCCAATTTACTCAATCCAATGATTCAGCAATGATAAATGAATTCAAGATAAATAATAAATTATTACATACAGTAATGCCTCATAGAAGTCCTGGATCACATAATAGACATACTCTTCAAATAATGTCCACCTGCTGGACTTGCCAGAGTTAACTAATCCATTTCCTTTGTAAAATTCTACCATCCTACAGTCAGCAATTGGCCAGAACGCCCACTCCTCCCCATTAGTCAAATTGTGTGCTTACCAATTCCTTGTGTTTTCTCCAAGGTTCTTTTTTTTTTTTTTAATGTCAGTTATACTTTCACATAGCTAAATATCCCACAAAGTCAGAAAACCCAAGTGCTAATATAAAAATAAAGAGTTTAAAAGCTGCTCTTCTGAACACAATTAAAATGAAATTTTTGAGAAGACTTACAAGTGAGTCTCTTTAAAGACAACTAAAATACTGGAAAAATAATCATAAAACCTTAAAAGGATTTTTGCATTCAAATGGCTTTGTATTTGTGAATTTTCCAAGCTAAAGAAACAAAATTTTTAAAAAATTATAGCCAATGCAGATTGTCAAAAAATTATAGTTAAATCCTACACTGTTAGCCCATAAAAGTGCATAAAGATAATGAGGCCACAGTATAATAATTAACAAGGCAAAATATCATTTCAAAACAAAGTTAAGTATGAAAAAAAGCATGTAAGGCATACACTAAATCATAAGAGAACAAAATATATATATACATGTTTTCTTTCTCTCAATTTATTAAACAAACTAAAATTTCACTGAAAAACTTTATTGGAAAATGAAAAATACTTATATATCATGTAAAATTTAAATTATCAAGTACAGTACTACCAATACTTATCGTAGTAAAATATTTCCTGGAATTAAATAGAATGCGTATTGAAGTATAAAAACATGGTTTTTTTTTTTGTTTTTTTTTTTGTTTTTTGTGGTACTGGGAATTGAACTCAGGGGCATTCTACCTCCAAGATATACCCCCAGCCCTATTTTTTATTCTTTATTTTGAAACCGAGTCTCACTAAGTTGCGGAGTGCCTCACTAGGTAGCTGAGGCTGGCCGCGAACCCGGATCCTCCAGTCTCAGCCTCCCGAATGCTGGGATTACAAGCGTGCGCCACCACGCCCGGCTAAAACATGTTTTTTTTTTAAATGTGGTTGCAGAGTTCTCTCATTTTCTCCAATGTTTAAAAATTATAATGCCAAATTTTAGTTTCACAGAATAAATACTGTTGCTATGATGTTTTTCAGGAGGTAACACACTCCAATAAGAATTATGATTTTATAGGTAGAATATTTCAAAAGATTTATATTCCTTCATATTCTCTTAACTGTGGGAAGAGAAAATAGAAACATCTTTGATAAACATCTATACTCCATAATAAGCCACTTTCAGTCAAAAAAAAAAAAAAAAAGCTCGATTTTAAATGAACTACTGTCTACAAACCTGAGTTCCTCTCTTCTTTGCACTTTTCTCATGACAAAGATGGCTCTTTCCAGCCATCTATTTTGTGTTTCTTTTTCCTGGTTAGAATAAATTGTTTCTTGCCCCTTTTTAATTTTTCCCAATTTATTTTCTAGTGTTTGGCATGCATTTAAAAATTAAAGAAAACCGAACAATTAGACCCTGAATTTTCCCTTTTTCTTGCTGGAAAGCAAGTAAGGAGACAGAAAAAGCATGTCTATACCACTGAACTGCTGCTCCTCTCACTTGCATTCTTTTTTGCCCAGCTTGTCCTCCATTCCTTTTTGAAACATAACTACTACTGAGTTTAGACATAATATTTTAGGACAAATCGAAAGGCTCTATCCATTAGTAAAAAAGGAAAAAGGAAGAACTACAATTATATACACAAAGATAACCTGGTAAGTACTTGTAGGTAGTCAATTATTCACATAGAAGCCACCAATAAATATAAGTTACTGGAGCCGGATGTGGTGGCGCATGTTTGTAATCCCAGTACTTGGGAGGGCTGAGACAGGAGGATCACAGGTTCGTGGCCAGCCTCAGCTACGTAGTGAGTACCTCCGCAACTTAGTGAGACCTTGTTTCAAAATAAAGAATAAAAATAGGGCTGGGGATCTAGCTCAGAGGTAGAATTTCCCAGTACAGAAAAAAAAAAAAAAAGTTATTGAGATTAGAGTAGATATGAGTGAGATATGAATGTCAACCCACCAGCCTAAATACTCATGCTGATGCTTAGGTTTGAAGATGAAGCAATTTGTTCAGGAATTAATCAAATATTAACTCTGTTCTATGCCTGTGTGTGTAAATGTGTGTTTTTGTGTAGGTATAGATAGGTGGGTGTCTCTTCATAGAAGTGTAGGTGAAGGGTGAGAGCAGACCTAGAAGAAAAACTAAATTTCCTATTCAGTTAAAAAGAATAAATCACCAAACTGGGGCATTCTTTGTTTTCACTGATCAATATCACCCTTTCACTTATTCTTCAATAATTGTATAAGATATTTTAAATAACCTCAAGTTAGATAATAACCTATTTCAACAATCTCATTTGAGGATAAAATTCAATACTACTTAATGATATAGCAGTTAAACATCACACGTACTGATAAGCATGAAAATACACAGAAATTTAAAAATTGAAAAAGGTCCCACAGATTACAGGGGTGCACAGTTTGTTTTATGGTCATCAACCTGCCCAATTGAATCATATCCGTCTGAGCTTAGTGGCTTAAAATTCATTCCACAGCTTGCAGTGCTGACATGGATATGATAAGACAGAAGAACAGAAACACCACTCTGAAGTAACCTAGCTGAACTGCACATGTTCTGACCCTTTTTGTCCTCCCTGGAGCTTTTGCTACCTGGCAAATGCAACTCTAAAACTGTGCTTGTATCTCCAGATCTTTGCTGTTAGCCAAGCAGAAACCTATTTCTCCCTGGGACTAGCAGCCAGAGAGGTGTTCTCTGAAGAAGACTTCTAAATGAGTGTGTGAGCTGAACTCTTTCTGAACTGAATTAATTATTAATGATGCAGATGGAGCTGTCCAAATGATAAGAACAGCTCCTGACGTGTCATGATCCAAGCTTTCATTAAACCATTTCAGGCATACTAATGGTTTCCCACTGCTCATTACTTACCAGTACTTTTCTCATAGATATAATAACTCTAGTGCCTGTAGGCAAGACATTCTATAGGAAGGCAGAAAGAGGAAGTTTTATCCTCCTTACGTATTATTTTTCTTCATTAAGTATTATTTAAAATGTACACCTATTTAATACTACTAAGTTAAATGCTTTCAACTCAGAAAAGCTGGAAATGCAAAATTCTATTTTCTAGGAACATCAATAGGCAATTTTTGTTGTAAGAATGTTCCTTAAAAATGATAGTAATAGTTTATATTATTAAGATTTGGGTTTGAATTGAGTTTTAAATGTATCACCAGAGGATATACGTAGGGAAGTGTGTTTTCAGCAAATAGATGCTGCATAATCATATCATATTTCAACTTAGGTTAGACTCTGTTTTGCAAGATATTGCTTTGCCCTCCTATGCCACTCATAGCCTCAGACTGTGTTGGGACAATTACAGGGCAAGGCAATTGCCAGATAAGACTTCCAAGGAGATGTGCACTATGATTGCTTTGTTTGTATGTTTGTTTTTAAATTGAGAAGAATGTTCTAAAAAGCCTTTCACATCTCAAGCTAAAGAGTTTGGTAGAGGATAATAAAGATACGAGACTAATAAATAATAGTGGGATGTCATTGTAAATGAGCAATATAATGAAATGTTGATTATTTATTTATTTATTTATTTACTTAAAGCAGAGTATGTGTGAACATTAACTCCTTTTTTTTTTTTTTTAATGTTCTATGGTCAGTACATACCTGTATAGATATAAAATTAACAAAACTCTCAGACAACAGAAGTAAACACATGACATTTTTATATATAGGCTGAATATCCCTGAAGTGGTCTTTATAGTTTCCAAAGTATAAATGTGTTTGGCCAAGGACTAAGAGAGAAAAAGATGCTTGTGATTTTAAGAATCATCCCTCTTTATGTCAGCTCTTTGTCATTAATTCTAGGTAAAGTTAGACTGTGTTAACATAAACAAACATAAACAAACTAAGAACAAACTAGGGCAATCATCTGGACTGAAAAATTCTGATGAGAAATTACCTTTCCTAGGAACACTTAAGAATACTTATTTGATTCATGCAAGCATTCACCTCAAATTTTCACTTGGCTTTGTAAACATGTTTGTATAAAAATTAATTTTAATGATGGTTAAATGCACATATGCTGGAAATGATTTAAAGTTTCCTTCAACTATTAATTTTTTTTTCCAATTTTATCAAATACTAGTTAACCATAAAAATATCCTAACAAGCTCGGGTGTCACTTTGTTAAAAGTAAAAAAAAAAAAAATGCTTACAATAAGCAATGAAAAGAAAAAGGGAATATTTAAACTTGTTTAAGTTTCCTTTTCAGTCTGATAAGGGTTAATAACACCCATTTGTGAAAGTTTTAAATACAAAAATCCTAATATAACAACATTCTTTTACTTCAACTATTTCAAATATAAGGGTAATGTAAGAAGTTTATAAAGACCTCAGTGTCACCATTCATCTAAAATAAAATTTCTTAAAAACCAATATTTTTATTAGGCATCTTAAGTGTTAGAAAAATAATTTTACTTCTAGTGATTTTAGAATTCACTCAATATTCCTTTTTTAATTTAAGCATCAAAAACTTTTTGTTTCCCAAAAAGAATTCAGGGTATGGACATTCATTTAAAACTACTAAATTATTATTTGGAAATTAAAATAAAAATTAATGTTCATACACTTTTCGTAAAAAGTTCATTCAGAACACTGTTTATTAGTAAGTACATTTTTTAGGTTATGGTATGATATTTTAAAATAGTGAATTAGAAATAGGAAATGGGTATTTTTCAGAAGAGATGGTTTTCAAAATAATTAACAAGTGTACCAACTCTTAATAGTGTTATATTTAAACTATACTATATAATACTACCCTGTAGGATAGGCATGTTTCTAAATTTTTGAATGCATAGACAATTAACAAACCAACATAGTTTTTTTTGTTGTTGTTTTTTGTTTTTAATAATACTGCCAAAGTAGCAGCTAAAAAGGAAGAAAATATAATCAGCTTACCAGAATAATGAAGGTAACAGGTCCAATGAAACTCCATATGAAATAATTGTCAACATGAAGCCAGCAACTGTTACAAAAAGAAAAGAATATGCACTAAGTAGGCCTAAAACTATCTATATTTGCCTTCAAAAATTCATCATGGGCAAGAAAAATTCTGAAGAAGTCTGAGTTGGCCTGGACTTAACAAAAGGATAGCAATTTACTTCAACCTTCCAATTTTCATTTCAGGTTTTATATCTGATAAAAGCACACAAAAAGGGAAAAGAATAAATTATGCTTAAAAAGGGAAAAGAATAAATCCTACCCACCCCTAAATTACTAATAATTCTGATTTTATTAAGAAAGATCTAGGCCTCTATTATTTTTGGGGTGTCGTATATTCTCCCTTGAATGTGTATTTATTTTCCTAAATAAATTTCTATGTCTCTGGAAAAAAAGAAAAGAAAGATCTGAAACTTAAAATTTCAAATTATCTCATCATTTTAATGTTCCACATGTGATCTTCACGTTTTGCCTCTAAGGTCTATCTGAACTAAAGTGTTTGACCCTATGGAACATAAAAGCTGAAAAAAAAAGTTTAGATATTTTGTTTGTCGTGAGACAGAATAGCATAAATATAATACCTCCATTAAGAATGAATGAACATTAGAAAAAATGAAAAGCACAGAACTCAGAGTACTAGAATAAATGATGCATGAGCTTATTAAGACAGATTTTACTTAGTGGTTCATTTTTCATATATCCTTGAATTCCTGCTGAATTTTTTTTATTTGTCTTTCATCATCTGTACAGTCAAACTGCTTTCTTTACTCCCAAAGAATCTTCATATAACTAATTTTATCAAAGGAAAAAATAAAATAAAATATCAGAACTGGAAGGGAAATTTACGCTTCTAGCAAATGAAATCCTTGGAAACATGGCTGTATCTAACTGTCACTTCCTGTAAATATCTGTATTTTTATAAATGAAAGACAGTGACTTATTTTAATCCCTTCAAACTGCCTGGTAAAATATTATCAAAGCAAAACATAGGAGATGTAATGTGCCAGTGACACAATTCAGAAGGAGAGTTAGCTCAGGACTGGCTGCACAAAGAGAGCTAATGAAGCATTAGCTTAAAACTGAGTAGTTAAACCTGTCAGATGCTTTAAGTTCAGAAGAATTTTTACTTAATATCTTTCTAAGGCCAAAAAGTTATTTACTCTTTCAATTTGTTTCAGGTCAACCTTTTGTGTTAAAAAGAAAAGTCCATAATTTAGAATCTGCCTTGCCAGAATACAGATCCTCTGAACCTAGAAAATTACAAAAGACTTGATTGTAATTTGTGCACCGCATGCCCATTCTCTTACCAATAGAGCTTTCAGATGCTATTTTAGTCTGTCAGGGACCCTCACTGACAGCTAACAGGCTTTAAAAAATTATTCACTTGAAAAACACTCAGGTCGCTTGCAATTACTTACGCTTTTTGTGTTCCATAGCTCTTATAGTCAATAGCAGCTGAAACTCCAACCACTGTGGCAGGAAACAAGTAACCCACAACATAGTAATATTTCTTCCTTGAATATTCACTTTCGAAAACTTCAACTAACATTAAATAGAGCTGCACCCCTTCCAGGCACATCCAAGCAAAAGCTGCCAAGAAGAAAAAGTGGAGAAGTCCTGCAAATATTGGGCACGCAATCTGTAAAAGGAAAAGAACAAAAAACACAAAGGAAAACTCATGAATACAAATAACCCGCTCCAAACGATAAAATATTTACTGACCAATCACAGTTGTTTTTAAAATACATCATTATTTAGAGTAAACTACTGTTTCTTCCAAATACTTATTTTTTCATAAATGGAAACAAGTTAAAAACACTGCCAAATACTAAGAGCACAACATTTGCACAGCATAATACCAAGTGTAAGACATTACTGTTTTTAGTAAAATTAGATATCAGAATAGAAAACATATTTTAATTTCTCCTATCCAATTATCTGTTATGAAATCTAAATATTACATTTGTCGATTACTTTTGATTTTAGAAAAAGTTGTTTGCAAATATATTACTTCTATGTTTTCTATAACAAAAATATAAAACTTTGCTTTAAAGACAAATACCCTGGCTCTAATTATGTGGGACTATTTTCCTATCATATCTGGCACATTCTTAAACTCATCCTAGTGTAGATGACTACAGGGTGATATGTTAACTAATTACACTCTGTTTCTGACATTCAGAGCTCGAAGTGATGAGGACATTGTTCTAAAAATGAAGAAAGGCTCACTGGATATAATGACTAAATAAGTGAAATACCAATTTAAAATATAGTATCTTATCACTTCAGTAACCCCAGCACTCTTATAATAACCCAGAAAAATGCCACTGTACCTTAACACATGAAATGAATTAATTAATAACAATATTACTTCATGATTAAACTATCTCATAACTTATTTCAAGTTATCCTTCAATATTATCATGTCAATTATATCAATCTACAAGGTCAAATACTAATATCAGCACCATTCATGGCTTCACACCTACTAAAATAATTTTCAGAAACTGAGGTCTATGAACTTAACAGGTACTTACCGTATATTTTGTCTTATCAATGCCTATTAAAAAAATAAATTCAGCAATGAAAAGGTTGATACAAAGGTTCTTGTGAATAGTATTACGGTCACTCTGTAGGCCACGGAAAAAACAGAAGGTGAAGATGCAGATAGCCAGGCAAACGAGGGAAATGACAATTCCCACCCAGGTGATGACGGTAAGAAGCAATTCATGAACTCCATCTTTATACTGCAAAATAAAAAGATACAAAGAACACTAGTATGCCTACATCACATCGATTGGAAGAAAACAGCTTTCACATGTAGCTCCTTATTTAATACTCTCTCAAATATAATATTCATGTGTGCTGAATTGGGGCTCATTACTAAAAAAAACGTTTTGATCATAAAAGAGAGTTCATATTATTAACTTAAATAAAGAATGATCTATGGAAGACGAAAATTTTGCAAGGGCATAAATATTTTTAAATAATTATTGAAATAATTACCTGCAAAAACATACAAAAATGTTTGCATGATAAAATAAAGAATGCCTAGTTATGATTAAAAATAATCAATATTTTAATGATTTTCCAAGTTAACACATAAGCCAAATTTTAAGTTTTCATTTTCTCCTTAGGTTTCTATATATTTACATACTGACAGCTAAGTAAACAATAAGCCTGAGAGTTTTTATACTCTACTTCTTAAAATATTTTTAATCTTCTGGCTATCATTTTATTAATCATGAAAGAAATACTAAGACCCACTCCAGAAGGCATTCTGACTTCAACATCTGCAGTCTACATAGTGTGCAAATTATTTAGTAAACAAAGTGAAAGTTGTAAAAAGAGATTTCCCTATTTGAGGTAGGAAGGGCATGCAAACTTCAGTCTTTGTCTCTTTTGTATGACCTTTTGGGTGACTCTGACAAACACCTACTCAAAGAAGATAAACTTAGAACAAATATGTGAAGTGGTATGAGAACACATGATTTTGAGAAGTACCAATAACCGAGTCCCATGACTACTTAAAATACATTGACAGACCCAGCATTTAGGAGACTGAGACTGGAGGATCTGGGTTCGTGGCCAGCCTCAGCTACCTAGTGAGACACTCTGCAACTTAGTGAGACCCGGTTTCAAAATAAAGAATAAAAAATAGGGCCGGGGGTGTAGCTCGGAGATAGAATGCCCCTGAGTTCAATCCCCAGTACCACAAAAAAAAAAAAAAAAAAAAAAAAAAAAAAAAAAAAAAAATACATGGACAGTATAGAAACAATGAGAAATTCATATTACTTTGTTTGCTTTTTAGTTACAATAAGCACCCAAAAATGGGACCATTACACAAACTGTTTTGAATCTCTGAGGGTTTTTTTTTTCCCCTGTTACTAATTAGAAGTGTAAATACTTACTGCGATTTCCCTGCGGGCCATGAGAATGGCAAAATTGGTTAGGTGGCTGCATGCACACGTTGTACGAGTTTTATTAGTGTCAACCAGCTTGCAGCCCTGGGTAGACCAATATCCCATCATAGTTCTCTCTGAGTAGTTCCAGAAGGAGCAGTTTGCATTGAAATAATTGTCAGGCTGGGAAATAAAATGACAAGATAAAATTAGGACTTTACACTCTAAGATTGCAATAGCAATTGTTTAATATGTTTAAAAGGTAATTCAGATTAAACTTTGCATGTTTCGGACTATAAAGTTTTTCATCAGCAAAACTGTGGACTATGTTATACAAGGCAGATATCTAGCTTAAAGGGGGCTTTATAGTCCGAAACACTCTAAAGTGTACTCTAAATTACCAAAGACCCATTTTATACAATTACAATTTCCATCTTATGGTTTTACATACCGATGGCACATTAGAATCATTTTTTTTCCCTTTCTGACAAATTCAAAGCCATGAATTTGTTCTGAGAAAATTCTGTGAGGACCAAGTGTCTTAAAAAAATCCATTTACAAATTTTGGCTCATTTTTGGTTAGTTCTAAGTGGCACATGAGCATCCATTTGAATCATGAAGATAGTACATTAAGGCCCTTCAGAGTAAATCAACTGAAGCAGATAAGGCACAAAGACTACAGCCACACAAATGTATTTTTGTCAATTCTGTAAATCCTCCTGGTTATCTGTGGGCACTTATTCACTTTATAACAGCCAATCTTTCAACATGGTGTAGTTATTTAAGTACCAACTGTATGAAGGCACAGCAGCTTAATTGTGTCTCCTCACCATATATATATATTTTTTTTCCGGTACTGGGGATTTAACTCAGGGGCATTCTACCTCCGAGCTATACCCCCAGCCCTATTTTTTATTCTTTATTTTGAAACCGAGTCTCACTAAGTTGCGGAGTGCCTCACTAGGTAGCTGAGGCTGGCCGCGAACCCGGATCCTCTGGTCTCAGCCTCCCGAATGCTGGGATTACAAGCGTGCGCCACCACGCCCGGCTCCCACCATATATTTTTTAAACCCAACAGTTGATAACAGTTTTGCCAAATATGATCAGTAAAACTAATTTTTGGGAAACAACAATAATTGCGACAGTACAAAGGCAGAGTCCTACATACTGCTACCCTGCTAAGGTAAGAGTTAATTTTCATTCTAAAACAAATTAGAGTCATTTACATTTTCCTGTTGATTACTGAATTAGCTTTCATTAAGAATACACTTAAGTTCTAATAATCAGTGAACCAGGCTCATTTAATTTTATGTTCACAGACTTAAATAAACTTGTGTCTCTGACCTAGCCCAACATTTAAAATTCAAATGGAAAGGTCTTTTCTCCCCCATCTTCTCCCTCTCCCTCTCTGAAACCCCAGCATGTCAGCTTTACTTTCCTTCCATTCTGGTTTCATCACTTTCCACTACTTCATTAGCATACATTAACTTACATCAATGTGTGGCAGGGTAAAAAGCACAGGATCAGTCAGGTAGACTCGGCTGGACTCTTTGTTGATTGAAACTGAAATGACGTGAGAATTCACTGCGATGGTGCTATTCCGACCAATAAAGTCAGCACCCAGTTTTATGGTCGCATTTTCTGTACTAAGGAACTGTCCCAGACTCCGGTAAATGATGAATACCAACTTTGCAAGCCCTAGGAAGATAAAAACAGTCATAAGACTTCCAGGAAATATGCTTATAAATAAATAAGACACAATGGAGTAACAACAAAATACAGAAGTCCTTGTGGAAAACCTTTATTTAAATAAAGCTTATGAAAGATGAGTAAGGCATTATCTTAAATCTGCTTTTAAAAGTTAAGCCATTTTTGTTATATTCAGGGTCAAATACTCAGCATTTTAAAATAGGTTTAGCTGAACAACAACAAAAAGAAATGATCAGTTTTTGAAGACTGCTCAGCTTACCATTCCTGCTGTTCTGCTTGACAGTATTTGCAGAGAGCTGGATTGAGCTGCCTGCTCCCTTGATGCCCAGAGGAAACTTGAAGTCCTGGACCTGCCCTTCTGTGCTGAGTACTGCAACTTCCAGAACTAAATGAGGCCAAGGACAAAAGTGGAGGAAAAGGGGGGCATTTTTAATATTAAACTCAATGAG